>JBDPZO010000001.1:5897719-5940069 GCA_039877585.1 Heterodera filipjevi
GGGTTTTTAATAAACTATGATCAAGAAGCAACTTAATTTGTAACCATCCATTTATTATTTATTTTTATTCATTTTCAGCAATTTAAGATTTATTTTTCTTTTAAGGATTAAAAATTATCCATATTTTTTGCATTTTAATTGCGATTCGACTTCTCAAATTCTTATAATGGTTTTAAACTGGTTTCAGCAGATTAGTTTTTAATGTAAAAGATTTTTCCCATTACGTTTCAAAATGATTGTATTTAATTTTTCAATTATTTAATTTTATTTTCCTCATTCAACCATCATTTGATTATTTGACTATTTATAAATCTGTTTTATACTATTTTATTGTTAATATTTTCTTTTGGGCTGTTTCGCAGTTCCTCTTGGTATTATTAAGAAATTTTTAGTTAATTGAATGAAAAAATATTATTTATTGAGATGAGATTTTCAATACAATGCCTTTTGATAATGTTGGAATACGCTCCGGAGGTTTGGAATCCGTCTCTACAAAAAAACATACAAAAAATAGAAAAGTGTAAGAAATATTCACCAAAAGAGTGCTTAAGTGCAGCTTTCCGCCCATTCCATACCAAGAACGTTTAAAATACCTACAGCTACCAACATTGGAATGTAGGCAAAACTATTTGATTTGTTCATGGCACCCAAAATAATTTATGGCAAACCGATTCTTTTCTTTTGACATAAATAAAAAAAAAATAAATAAATTGAAAAATATGTGTAATTTATTAAAAAATTTTGACAAATGATAAATTTTGGAAAAATTTTTCTTCTAAAATTAGATTATTTTGGGTACTTCAATTTTTCATGAAAAGGGCATTTTTACATTTAATGGCTAAGGTGCCATTTCAAAATGACCTTTCTTTGAAATAAGGGCACGTTAAATTTCTAAGCAGCGAGGCTAATTTCACATACGTTCTTTGTGTTAATAATAAAAAATTATGTTTAACAAATTCTTTAAAATTCAAATAAGAAAACAATTTCATAAACCCCAAAAGAATGTTCGGCAATTATAAAAAATAAAATTATTAAAAAAGCTAAAAGAATGTAAAAATAATTTTTGCATATTAAATTAAATTTAATTGTATTTATTAAAAATTAAATCAGTGAAATTTGTGCCTTCTCTAATAATTAAAAAAAAAATAAAAAAGGACGTGGGGGAGTCAAACTTTATAAATAAATTTCGATTTATTTGATTAAATATAAAAAGTGCTCAAGAAACGGTATCTAAAAACTGTTTATTGTGCCTTAATTCAAATTAAAATTTATTTTAAGTAAATAAAAATAATAATAATTAATAATTTTTTAAAAGAACCCTGAGATAATAGGCATGCCAACAATAAATACTTTTATGCAAAATAAGTCATTAAGTTATTCTCTAGCTGGGTTTAAGCTTCAAGAATGCAATGTTATTTCCATATTTGGAATACATTCCCATATTTCGAAGTTTTGCCCATATTTGCATATTTTTTTAAATTCCATTAAAAAACAGACCCCTAAGAAATGAACAAATGGCCATTCGAGAAAAGAAAGAAACTCTCCAAGAATTTAAATTTATACTGAAAAAATTAATGCGAAAAATCAATCAAGACAAAAAACAAACGACAATTATTAGTCAAATAATTATTTTGTAATAAAAATGAGAAAGGATTAAGTAAAAAAAAAAAAGACAATAAAATATTGAGACAACGAAATAACTGAATAAAGTTAAAAATTAAAAGGGATTGCCCAATGAAAGAACTATTGAATGGCATGACTTAAAGTATTAAACGAAAAAAAAATCATATTTAACAGACTTAGCAAATTAGCGTAACATGATTTCGATTTTTAAAAAAGGAAAATTATAAAAATAGATTGAATTATTATTCAAAAATTTAACAGTAAATTATTGAAAATGAAAAGAAAGAATTGGTTACAATTATACAAAACAACAATCTAAAAAATTTATAGTAATGTAATATACAAAGGCATTACTATTCAAAGAAATAATTTAAATACGTATAAAAGAGTTTCATCTTCCCTAACATTGTGAATACAAGTTCCAGAGAAACATAACACTGTGCATAATTAAAAAAAAAAGTGAATAGTAAAAAAAAACAATGATAATTATTAAATCTAACAATAACATTTAATAACATCTACTAAAGAAGAATTTTTCATTAAAGAAAAAAAAACTTAAAAATATGAAAAATTTGATTTTGTGCCAAACATTTCAATAAAGCCAAGAACAATACTTGAGGAGAAAATATAAAAAAACAACATATAACCTACATAAATTAAATTATGTTATTGAAGCTCAACAATGTACTTATGAATTAATCTAAACCATTTAATTAAAAAAAACTTAATTCAAAAAAAGAAATAAAATTGAAAATCAAAACTTACTTATGAAACGAAAATTTTTCACTACCATCCAAATAAATTATAATTATTTAAAAGACTATTAAATGAATTAATTCAACATATAATAGTATAGACGGATTAAGAAATGGAAAAGCTGGTAGAAGGCATGCAAAATTTTGTAAATTAATCAGTTTTAGTTAAGCTCTCATTAAATAACAAAAAAGGTTTTCAAAACCTCAATCCAAAAATTAAAAAATATATAATTTTCTTTAAAGAAGAAAATCATATTGTAATTTGATAAATATATGTATATTTTTAATATTTATATTTTCGAGTCCTTCTATTTTATTTCGTTTCCCTCATAGTATTTTAAAAGAACAGCGTATTATAGATTTAAATACTGACAACTATATAACAAGGAATTATTTCTTCTAATCAATATATAGAAATTATTTCTCATAAAATATAAAAAATTTATTATTAAAGCCTTAAAATATAAAAAAAATTTAATTATACATCTATATCATTAGTAGGAATGGAGAAAATGAGGTCATAATAAGTTTTATAAAAAATGCTGATTTTTTCACTCTGGTGTAAAATAAATAATTTTTCTACCAAATTAAAAGGACCAAATTTAGCCTCAAAATGTAAAAATGAAGCAAAATACAAATTATGCGATAACATTAAAACTTGGGAAAATGAATTATAAATTAAAAATAGAAACTAATTAAAAAAAATAAAAAATTACCAAAAAGAAAAACCAAAATTGTTATAAAAATGACAAAATTATAAACTTATACCAGACAGAGTCGTCGAGTTCACTTCCTAAAACTAATCCAAAAAAGGTCTGATTCATGGGCAGACCCCTTTTAATCATTATTTTGTAATACAGCTTGAATTATTTACTATAAAGGCTAGATTCTTTGGCGCATCACAACCGCTGGGCAATACGGTTGTGTTGTGCCCAGTAATAAATGATAAAACGGAAAATGGCTCGGCTGCTTCGCGGTCTCGCGCCTCCTATCTATTTGGCTATTTTCTGAATGGGATTTAATTTTGCATTCGTGTATCCTGGGGGCAATAACAACAAATGGCAACCATATTACCCGATTTAAAATCGATGGATTTATGCAATCTGGGCAATTTTGGAGGCCAGGGCCTGTTACAAACCCCAAAAAAATTTGGAGTCTTTACGACAAGCCTTGGTCTAAGAATGGGACAAAATTTCTCTCCAGGGACTGCGTGCTATAAAATTATTATTGTTCTTTGGGTCTTGCGATGCCCAAAATTATAGATATGATGAAATCATTGATTAGATGATATCATACCACCTATTAAACTAACAAGAAAATGTAATTAAATATCTGTACCTGACTCAGAAAACAAAAAAGCGCTTAACAGTAAATTATTGACTTGAAAATATGTACCAAATATGTAGCAAAAAGCTGAAAATTAAGAGTAATTAATAAAAAAAAAATTATAATGATACTTTTGTTTTTGCAATTGCAATCAGTATTAACTTCCGAAAATAATAATAAAAAAAATCAAGTTATCAATTGAAAATTAAATACCATTAAAATATTTTTTCCTTACAAAATTTTATTTTAAAGAAAATAAAATGCACGAAAAAAAATCCAGAATAATAAAGTTGGTGAAAAATTAATATAAACAGCTCCACAAAAAGGATGTTAGTGCGTTTTATAAATTCCGCCACTTTTACAGATTTGTAAGAATAATTGCTTATAACTTTGCTCAAACTCAAGCAAATTAAGAAATCTGAGTATCATCCGATACTTTTGGTTGCTTTATTAGCATTTCACAAAAAATTTTAAATTTTTAAAGAATTATCTCAATTTTTTGCGCTTTTTTGCCAATAACTTTTTTAAACAAAGTGATTTTTTAAAATTGTTTAGTTAATAAAGTCAATTAAGAACTATCGGATGATACCAGGATTTTGTAATTTAGTTGCGTTTGAGCAAATTAACTCCAAGTAAATTTACCAATTAAATTAGCTTTTATTTAATGGGAGTACTGAGTACTGAGTGAAAAGTTGTAACTGTGTTGAAGAAGGTGAAAATGAATTGCAAGGTAATGAAAGAATAAAGGCAAATAATTGTAAATTAACCCAGTAATTAGTATTATTATTAATATATTAAAAGATAAACAAAATTAATAACTTAATTTCGAAAACTAATAAATTTATTTAATAATTCCCCTAAAAAATATTATCAACTTAGGCTAACTTCTAATTCCATAATGTTCGCAAAGGCCACTGAAAATGAACTTTTGTTGTACCCGCCCGCAAACATGAGAAAAAAGAAATAATAATAAAATTATTAGGTTCATACTTACATTTCAAAAAAAAAAAACTTACCTCAATAAAACATAGAAAATATAGACAATTTCTATGATGTAAAGAAATGATTTTTTAAGTTACAAAACCCTTAACTTATTTAAAATGTAATTCAAAGTCAAATTAGAGACCCCCCATATTTTACGATTGCCGTTTTTTATACCCGAGCGTGAGAAAAAAAAGAAAAAATTAGATTCAATACTTTACATTCAAAAAAAAAAAGTTACCTTTATAAAATATGGAAAATTTAGACATATGGTGTAAAAATAATTCTAACTTAACAAAATCCTTAACTTATTAAAAGTGTAATACCAATTATAATGGCTATTCATTAAAATTTTAATAAAAAGTCAAATATTATTCTCGCCACTCCGGCCGGTTTAAATAAGAAAGAAGTGTTACCCTAATCTTTTAGGAAACGCTATAAACTCTTTTAAATTTTAATGCCCAAAATAACAGATAACAGTCTATCCACACCCTGAACAAACCCCCCGTGTGGAGGAGATGCAAACGATAGAGCATCTAAGAAATATTGAAAATTTTTCTTTAAATTTTCATCTGAATAACCCAACTTAGAAAAAAGTGCTTTTAAATTAACTCCCAATTATATTCTCCATTATTTTTAAAATTAAGTATATGACCTCTTGTTGCAAAAACTATGCATTCTTTACCTAAAAAATTTCTTATTGTATTTTTTTTTGGTTTTTGATTCTACAAAACAAGAAATTTAAATAATTTGTAGAACAGATTTAGTTATACACAGTGTGATTCATATACATATGATAACTCAATTAATTTAGTTTCTTGAAATTATACTAAATAATTTATTTGATCAAATCAAATTTCTTTGGTAGATAAAGCTTAATCAAATTTTGGAAAATTATAAATATAAAGGTGTTCAACCTGTGAAAATTTTCACACTATGAAATTGAAGATTTTAAACCCGAAGAGAGCAATAGAAGAAAATCAAAAGAAGATAAAAAAGAAAAAAAGAAGAATCTATTTGGTGAGCGTTTGTCCGTTGTACCGTATATCTGAAGGGAATTCGTTGTGACGGATTTTTGTTTGAAAGAGGAAGAACACGCAAATCGCGGCCTCGGATTTTTAGAAATATAAAAATTAAAATTATAGCTTACCCCCCCCCTCTAAAATCAGAAGGCCACAAAATCTGAATGGAAATTAATCGAGCGACAAAAAAACAAAAAATAAACAATCAAAATTGTTCTTTCAATTTCTTTTCAATTATCCGGCAAATTCGGCATTTGGTTGCGGAACAGATGCCGAGTGAGTAGAATTTGAAGATCTTTTCTCTAAATATAATGTAAAAAAGTAATGGGTATTTTTTAATTTTTACTTGAATGATCAGATTTTGCGATATTTGTTTATTCATTTCGACCTTTTTGATCACTACCGACGAAGATGCCCTTAAAAATTATTTTATTTTTCATTTGCCAACTATTATTTTACGTTTTCTTTGTCTGCTGTTTCAAAAAATTATCAATAAGAAATGCCAATATGATCATCACAGTGTACGCGATTGTGCACATAATTTATGTAATAAAATGCAATTTTTTGCAATCGTCGTCCGCAATTGTCGCGTCCGCAAGCGCCGATCCGCATTATATTTATTTACTATTTGATTTTTTTTTAAAATTTTCCTACCAATTAAGCAATAAATAGCGATAAATAAATTGCGGCACATAGCCAAAAAGCGAAACGTACATCAGAAACATCCAAAAAACTGCGGCCAACAGATTAAATCTGTGCAGTGTTTCTGATCCGGTGAAAGTGATCAGCCCGCCTGTAAACTTTTCCTGTTCTCCTTTGTCCGAGGTAAGAGAATACTGTACAATTCGAGAATGATCACATGTATAAAAAATTATTTATTCAAATTTATTGAAGATTTTCTATGCTCGTTTAAAAGAAAAATTTTAATTACGGTTTTTAAATGTTTTTCAAAATTTTATTCCCTAATTCAATTGGCATAAAACCTGTTGAAAGAGTAAATTCATTGTCAGCAAAGCTAAGTCAGTTGTACAAGTTTGAAGTAGTATCTTAAAAAAGATCGTTTGATTTTTCCTTTTTGATTTTATTAACTCACTTTGCTGTAAACTCTCATTGCATTGGGAGTGTGCCAAACAATCAAATGAACCAAAATGCCATTCCAAATGATGCCAATGCCAAAAGACAACCAATTGAATGAAGTCGCGATAAGGCGAATCAGTGAAGGGGTCATCAAAATTCTTTTTTTTCTTAATTTTATAAAAGAAAACTTTTAAGTCTTTTGGCTAAATATGTGCAAAATTCGGGTAATATGGCAAAAAGAAATGATTGGCATATTGGTTATAAGCAGCAGACAGCAGGTATCAACTTAAGAAAACAGGTGCAAAGCACCTTTCTTAAAAATATGATAGCCATTTAATTAGTTAACAAACATTTAACAGTTAATTATTTAATAAAATATAAAAAAAGATAAATTTTGAATAGAAAGATAACATCAAATTATTTAACGGAGAAAAACTTGAAAATCGTTTTATAAAGTTACCATTTGGTATTTTCCAACTTTCGATAATAACCCTAATTGAATACTTCCGCTTCAGACATTGTGACCATAAACTAATAATCGGGCATAATAATTACACATTAATTTTCAATTGTCTTTAACCCGGTGGAAAAAAATGTAAATTTACCAAAAAATAATCTTTAAACCATTTTGCACTCATTATTGCAAATCAATATTTCCATTTTTTGATTGTTAGCCAAAAGTGGTTTGTTAAATATATGTTTTTGGCACACTGACAAATAAATCAAATCCTGCCCATCAGCAAATAAGTAAACAACAAGGAGTTAAATTTGTTTCAACCTTTAATGTTGAAAGGATATTAAGAAGAATATTTATGAGAGATTTATAGGAAAAAAATAATGAAAAAAGACCCAAAGGCGACAGGACTATTCTTCGGCAGTTTTTGAATAAAATAATTTCACATTTGCAACAATAAAAAGTTTTAATAGTTTTAATAGCTGAGTATTTATCTTTTATTTATAATAGTATTAATATTAAAATATTCTGCCGATTCCGTTGAGTCCGTAAAGGGTAAAAAAATAGTAAAATTGTTTGATGAAATATTCGGAGAAAAATGGGAAAATGAGAACGAAACTAAAAAGCAAACTAAACAAATTTCCAATTTTTAACTATTTTAATTAGCAAACTAATAGAGCCAATCAAAAGAAGAATGAAAATTAAATCTAACAAATGATGTCATCTTTCTTTAGGTATCGGAATAATGCAAATATGTAAGCCGAGTACAATAAAGAAAACGGCACCGAATAAGCGTACTTTTTTACTATTTATAAATTGAAAATTTAAAAAATATTTCCTTTATAATATTAAATTTAATCTGGCTAAAATTTATAAATAAAACCATTGGTAAATGGAACGGGCGATTCTGAAATAACTCAAAACCTCACACTTAATCCAAAAATTTTTACCCAAAAATAACCAAAAAAAAATAATTTTTTCAATAAAAAAAAACTAATTTTGGTAATTCAAATTAATAAATATTTTTAATAGGATTTATCTTTTCGAACAGAAAATATGGCCATAAAATTTTATGAAAAAATGCTGCTTTTCTCACTCTCTTAGACATAACGCACTTCTTTGAAATTTTGCACAAAAATTTTTGGCATAAGGCCTAGCCCCAGCAAAATTTCAAAATTTTTCATTATCGTAAAATATTTACAAAAATCAGTATCTTATAACTTGTCAAGTTTTCAGCAGGCGGAATTTTTTAGCAAGACGATTTTTGTAAAAAAAAATCTTTCAAACGATTCGAGAATTGGACCCGGACAAGTTTTCAGAATTCAAACTCATGTTTTTCTGGACTGTAATCCGGTTTCCAAAAAGTCGACACGGATAAGAATTTTTTGAAAAAAAAAGAAAAACGATAAAAAATAAAATAAAATTTAAAAAATGCTTCCAAAACTAAAAAATAAAACAGCGATATGTTCTAATAATGCAGTTAAAATTTCAATTTGCATTCACTGACAAGCCATAAATAACAGGAGGGAGGGGGGACAAGCTCCGAAAATCACGAATACGAGTAAACAAGTAACGATTATTTCTAAAAATCACGAGTACGAGTAAAAATAAAGCCACGAGTAACACGAGTAATACGAGTACAAGTACGAGTAATTTTCTAATTTTTTGGGAAAAAATTTCCTTCATATATAAAATCTTATAATTTAATGTTGTGATTTTATTCATTGCAATTAGGGCGGCACGCACGAATTAGGTTCGTATTTTCGAACTTTTCAGCACTTTTTGTGTTTTGTTTCAGTTTTTTTTTAGAATTTTATTGCTTTTTGTTCTACTTTGTTTCAGAAATTAGAGGTTTTCGTGCAGTTCTCGAACAGCAATAACATTTCCCCACTCATTTCCCATTGGGTTTTTGTCCTAAATTGCTAAAAATAGATAACGAATTTAAACAATTTATTATTTAAAAATATTAGTTTCAAATTTCATCTAAAAGCACTGCGAATAGCTAACTTTGTAAAATATTTTTGGCATAATTTTTTCCTCCTTTTTCGTTTAATTATTTTATTAAATTGTTGGAAACTTCTTTAATTAATAAAAAAGAATATCTCATTGAAAATGCTTTTGATAATTAATTGTTTTTTTAATGTTGGAAAGCTTTATTTTTTATGATTAATTTAAATTTATTTTTGAGGAATATATTTAAAGCGAACTATGATAACCTTGACTTCTTTACTTGGACGCCACAACATTGGGACAAATTAATAGTTTATAAATAAGAAATTAATTAATAAAATTTTTATATTAAATATTAATAATAATTGACTTAAAAGTCCAATATTTAAAAAATAGCATTTGGCTAAAATACTAAATATTAAATGCTATTTAGAAAGAATTAACTTTTTGCATTAAAATGTTATTTTAAAAGAGGCTTTTTATCTTATTTTTTTATTCAATAACTTTTTTTTTTATAAAAGTTTCACTTTTATATTGTCTATTTTCTTATGCATTTAATTCTTTTTTCTTTAATAAAATACTCCTTTTTTACATGAAGACATTATTTTTAAATATAATTTCATTACTTATGAATCACACTGATAGATATTTTGAGAGTTGATGTAATTGTTTAATTTTGAGATTTATTTAAAATTTTCGGCTAATTAATGAGATTAAGTTCGAAAGGCTTCTCCTTCTTTAGACTTTGTAAATTTCTTTTTGAAGCAAGAAAATATAAATTTTTAAATAATAAATATAGTAAAAATACATAATCAAGGTGTTATGCAAAAATTAAAGAACTTTAATGAAAGAGAAAAAATGACTTTATTAAATCTAACAAAAAATTTCTCATTTCAATACTTTTGCACAAAACTATATAACAAATTATTAGGGCAGGGATTTATATTTTTTAAATAGATTTTCTGGGCATATGTGTTGAAAAAAGGGGCTCAAAAAAGTATATTGAGATTTTGTCATTTTTGGCATTTTTCGACTTTTTCTTGTAAAAACTCAAAGATATAAAAAAATATACCCCTAAGAACCAACTTTTGAAAAACGTACCCCTTAAAAATGAAAAATCAAAAAAATATTTTTTCTAAAAATTTTTTATTTTTTTTTGAAAAAAAAAAAATTTGTCTGACAACCGTATGAATTTTTTGCCTGAAATTTTTGAAAGTACCTTTTTGCAACGGTAACCAGTGAATAAATTTAATCGCCGATTTATGCTTATTTATTTATCGATAAAAAACCGATTTTTCGCTTTTTTGCACTGCAACATTGTATTTTTTAATCAATATTTTCGTCAATATTTTGAACTTTTTTCAATATTTGGTCAATATTTTGGCTTTTTTTCATAAGTATTTATTTAAATATTTCGGCATTTTTTGTAAATATAAATCCCCGCCCTACAAATTATCTATAAATAAAAAAAACACATTATAATTTCAATAGTCTAAAGAAATTAATTTATAATTTAGGCACATGCTATTTTTTCCTAAAAGTATGTACGAAAAATTCATATGATTAAAATTCAAAACACTAAAACACAAGACATCTGATTTCAATAATAAAAATTAAATAAATCTTTAAGTAGAATAAATTTATGTTTCTCTATGTTACAAATTGAGCTAAAAAAAATCAAGAAAGGAGAAAACACGACATCTGCCAAAATTACAACGACATCATGAATAAAAAAATAATAAAAAAAGAATTTTGGCAAGGTATTGGTAACCTTTTATTTTATAACAAAAAAGTAATTATTTATAGAATAACCGTTAGGTTATTATTTATTTGTACACCTTAAATTAATTTGATTTCACTTGAATTCACACTTTGATGAAGTGAAAGAATTGTCATGGCATTAATATATGGAATATTTAATAAAACTTAAATAAAGATAAACACGAAAATTAAAATTCAGCAAATTAAACTGTTGTAATTCTTAAAAAAAACTGTTTTAATTTGTGTTGATTGGTTCTTCATTTTTTTTCTCGACATAAGATTTGGATGATATGTGTAATTTATTAAATATATATATATATTCTCTGGATTTTCAAACAAATATTTTAAAGTAATTGTTTAACAAATGAATATTGAATGAAAATCAAAAATTCAATATAAACCGTTAGAAAATATAAATCGTCCCATTCGGAATTCAACTAATATTTGAAGAGTTTTAAAATATTATTTGATTAAAAACCGAATTCAAAAAATATACAAGAAAAAAAGCTTCAAAAGTGATTTGCCCAGAAAATATAATGCTCCTCAACGTCATCATCCTCCGTCACTTCATGGTCGTAATGTATTTAATGATCAAAGCAAACAATTTAAATTAAAAATTAACAAAATTATGCAAAAAAATAAATTATTAAAGTGTGCATTAAAGTAATAAATGTAAAAATATATTTATTCATTTATATTGATTTTTTGCATTTGAGGAAAAATAGAATAATATAATATTACAAAACCCATTTTAACTTAAAACATTCTCATATTAATTATCGCAGTTTTAAAAATTGAAGTTTATTACTCCGAGTATTTATCCTATTTGCCGGACATTTGTTATTTTCGGCTAATTAAGGAGATTAAGTTTGAAAGTCTTCCTTCTTTAAATTTTGTAAATTTCTTTTTGAATCAAGAAAATATAAATTTCTTAAATAAATTTTTATATAAATATAATTTTTATTTTCGTTTGTTAAAGCATGTCTAAACTTAAAGCCAAAAATACGCTTGTTCTTATTATTTGTTCTCTTACCATGACTTAATAGTTAAAAAATTTTTTTTTAACTTTTTCTCACTTTTTGGAATTTTATGACTTTTTGGCTATTTTTCTGACTTTTATGCCTTTTTTGCATGTTTTAGTCAGAAAATCGAAATTTTTCGTAAGAAAATAGCATAAAAATGAAAAATAGACCCCGAAAAATTGACCTTCCAAGTTTAGAAAAATTATACCATTTCGAATTGAACCCCTTTGCAAAAAATTTACACGAAAGTTTTAATTTTTTGAAAAAATATTTAATTTTCAAAAAAATATTTTTCATTTTAAAATTTTCCAAATCTTTCTTTTATTTCGCCTGTCTTTTGTGATAAGTGTTCTGGGTTTGAATGTGATTATTTTTTTTTCCTACAATTCTCAAAAATATATTTAGTCAATTTTAATTATTAAAATCCCGACTAGATTTTTCCAGGATCCTGGTCCGAGTATTTTTGGAAAAATGGACCCGGATCCGGAGTCCGAAATTAGGCGATGGTTTTAATTTTAATCTTAAAGTTTTTAAACAAAATCTCCTGAAATTGGTATTATTTTATTAGTGAATTAAAAGTCAAAAAATAATAAACTCCAAAAAAAACTAGAATGCCTTAAAAATATTCACCAGTTAAATTATAACTCGAAACAAATATGATCTAACATTTTTACAACCGTGGCTAACTTTATAATATCATAACTTCTTATAAATAATTATACATTATTTGCTAACAATAAATGCCCACCATTTCCTAAAGACCATGCAAAAATAATATGAATTCACTACGTCTTCTGCGAATATGAAAAAATAATAATTAGGATTAAAATTTCAATTTAAATTAAAAAAACATTATTCGAAAACACTTCAATTAAAATACTGCAGATGAAAAAAGAAAATCCAGCGGCGCTATGCTCAATTGAAACCGAAGCGCCGAAACAAAAAATGAAAAAGCGCTAATGACAAGAATTGCCTAATACAATTATAAGACCCATCAAAAACTGTCATTGATTTTAAATTTTTTAATTGTTTGGACCGAATTAAAAATTGTACCATAAATAATTCCAACATTAAAAGACATCTTCTTTTTCCCTATTAATTATTATAAAATAGCGAACTTCGCCAATTAGAAAAAACGACAATAAAAACTTTTAGGCTTAAAAATTTCTACTTACAGAAAAAACAAAAATAACATGAAAAACCTCAAATAAATTTCATATGTAAAAAATTACCAAAAAATTATAATATCTTCAGTTTCGCTACTGTACATAAACTAATATTGTAAAATTAAATCATGAATGAACAACTTTATTATATATTTTACATATTTTTCCCATTAAATAAATATTTAAAAGCATGAATTATTTCAGAAAAAACATTAATATAAGAAGAAAATATCTCGGATTAACAATGAAACCAAAGAAGGCAGAGCCGACTGGACACAAACACTCGGAAAACGGCCGAGGATAAAATATATAACAGATGCATATTTAATTATATAAATTTTCTAATGATAATATAACAGAATAATTGTAATAATCCATTTTAAAAGAAAAACATACTTTTATGGTCTGAAATAAAATAATTAATAAAAAAAATTATATTCAAACTCGAAGTGTTAAAAAAAAAGCAAAATGAGCCAGACTTAATGATTACAAAGAAGAAAGTTTTATAAAATTGATAATATTTAAAAAAAGCCACAGAAGAAATTATTAAATAAAAATATTAAAATTTATTAGCGTATTATTAAACAGTAATTAATTATAATTAATGATCTTGTAAATACAATATAAATAAAGATTACAACATACAAATAAAATGAAAAGAAAATTTATAAAAAGTAGGGTTAGCCGGGTCTAAATAGCCGACCGGCCAACAGCGATTTCTATAACCGACAACAAGGCAAGGATAATATTTAAAATTACAAACATAAATGAATAATAATTTGAAAAATTAAATTTTAAATTCACGAAGGTAAAATTTAAAAATTAAAATGTTATGTTTTCTCATCTTATCAATTTTTAAAAGTAACTGCCGATAAACAAAAAAAACTCAGACTTAAGAAAATAAAATTATAAGCCTTTCAAATATACCCAAAAAATTTGAATTATTTAATTATTTAATTATATTAAAATATTATTATATCTATTTTAGCACCAAAAAGCAAGAAGTTTAAATAAAAAATAATTTTGGGATTATATGAGTTATTTTGTAAACCAAAGAAATTAATAGGTTACAGAATAAATATTCATTACTGACCATTAAAAGAAAGAAAATTTATTCATATATTCAACGATAATTTGAAGAATTTGAAAAAGCGTCCCTAAATAAAATTAAAACATTAACAAAAATATTGAAATATAAAAAATAAATTGCATTGTAAAAAATCGGAATCGGTTTTTATAGATAAATAATAAACCAAAACTTTGCAAGCAAACTTCTTTATGGTTACAGTTGTAATAAGGTATTTTTCAAATTTCCCGGGCAAATAATTCCTACGATTATCAGTCAAAAAAATGATTCCTTCTTCAAAGCATAAAAAAAAAATATTAACAAAAAATTCCCAACCCTATTACTAAGTGTTTTGTGTTATTATATAGGAAAAATTTGTATTTGGTGATTTTATTTATAACAATAGTGAAATCATATCTAATAGACTTGACAAAATTTAAATTAGGTTTTTTAACAATTATAAAAATAATAAATTAGAATATGTTATGCATATCTAACATGATTTTGATTAAAAAAATGAAAATATCAAAATTTAAAATAAATCAGCCTATTATTCAAAAATTTGACAGTAAATTAATGAAAAAATGAATTGGTTATCAATTATAGAAAACGGCAATCTAATGTATTATATGATAAAGGTATTATTATTTAAGGAATATAATGTAAAAGGATTAAAAAAAGAATAAATGAAAAAAAAACAAATAATATAACAATTAATTTAAAAAAAAATTTTATTTCTTACTTATTATTTCTTAAATATTTATATTTCAGTTTGAAGATAAAAAAAGAAGAATTGGAATTTTAAAAATGAAATTGGCATTAAAAAGTATTATTTGTAAAACAAAAGGAAGTTGGATCTTGCAGGACTTTGCAGGTAACATTGCAAGAGAATTATAATGGGGTTGACAACAACAAATGAGTCAAAGTCGACGAACCTACAATAAATAAACAAAGCAAATATTTAATATAAAAAAACTTAAATTATCGATTTTTTCTGACTTATTTCGCCATAACTTTTTTGTAGCTCAATGAATCGTTTTAAATTCTTAACATTCAAACACAGAACACATAGAGCTTTCAGATGATAAAAGTTATTTTTGAATTAGTTGGTTAACAAAAAAGATATGGCACTTCAAAGTGAGCGGTGACGAAAAGTACCGCGACGAACTGACCCCGACCCAATCATGAAGGTGAATTTATAAAAAAGCTTAAAAATTTAAATAAAATATAAAAACATATTACTTTTATTGTAATTTATTAAATTGCAAAACAAAAACCTCATCAGGAATTTTTACATGATAAGAAAAGTGACTTTAATCACCGCCGAAAATTTAAAAATTTCTTAGGAACTTGTTTCTTGTTTTTTAAAAGAAATGAAATAATTAAAAAAAGGAAAAAAAAAATTCGAACACAATATCTGCAGTCGAAAATGGAATAGACTCTTTACATTTTTTTCAAAGAAGTAAAAATAAATAAAATGCAAAATTTGATCTACAGCTTGGTGATTGGCAAATTTGGGTCTAAAAAAATATTGTATCGGGTAGCTGTATCATTATATTTTTATTTTAAATGTTTTGAACTTTTTTAAATCCCTAAATAAAAAAAAATATTTAAAAAATAATAAGATAATTTTTTAATAAATAATGCTAATTTCAATAATAATTGCCGGAAAATAAAAAAAAACAAACAAAATTAATTTCTCACTAACAAAACAATTGAAATCATCTTCTGGATAAGGTTTGGTTTTTCAAAAAAAAAATTAGGCTTGGGTTACTGAAAAAGTTAGTTTTCAAAAAAAATCAGGGTTAGGTTTCAGAAAAAACTAGGGAGGTGGCAAAGGGTTTTTTGAAAACTAGTCCTAAATTGAAAAATAATTTATTTTATAGCCTGCAAATTGCGCCTGCGGATTTAAAAAATACGCATGGTGGCGGATATATAATACGCGACAGCATGGAGAATGATAATGCCCTTTTTCCCAAGACAAAGTCGCTAAATGTAATCATCAAAGCAAAAATCGAAAATGAAATAAATGAATTAAATATCATTTATAAAATGATAGTCGGGGAGGGGCACAAACAGGGAATTATTTTGTGCACAATTAGCCAATAATTCGTTATTACTTTGCTCAAATGCAACCAAATTGAACAATCTTGGGCATCATTAAATACAATGCCAGCTTTTATTTCGAGTGAAAAAAAAACAATTAATTATTTCAACTATAAATTAAAAAATAAGACAATGACATTTAACAATCAATTAAAAAACAATTTTCATTAAAGAACAACAAATGAAAAAACATAAAAATTGCATAAATAAAAAAAAATTGATTTATAAGAAATAAAAAAAGAACGCACCCCACACTGAACGGTATAACCAGAACTTTACTTGAGGAAAAATTATTTAAAAAATAAACTAAATAATATTGACAAGAAATGATGCCACAGATTTAAAATAATAATTTATTTTTAATAAAGGCAAAATGAGTCAGCCCTCTCATAAATCCAATAAATAAAAGCAATTTATAATTAGCAAGACAAATAACTGAAGCAAATTTATGATTCTCAAAAGAAATATAAATTATTACTTAAATAATGAAAATCTGATAAATAAAATATATTGTTGTGCCGGATAGTAGCACAATCAAGAAGTATTTGACAGAATTAATTTATTCAATACAAAACAAAACAATACAGAAATTGGTCGGAGGAACGGAGCAAAAAATTAATAGCACAAAACAAATATAAGATGTACAACGGAGAACTAGGGTTGAATACCCGCATGCGGGTAGTGCTCTATGCGGGTAACGGGTTTAAAAGTCCAATTTAATTTTTTAAATTTTATGTGATGGCTTTATTAATAATTTCAACAATTAAACTGCAATTATTTTTCCATCATTATGAAAATTTTTAATAAAAAATGATTAATAATTTGGTTTCAATGCTAATACTATTTTTTATTCTTGATCTGAGAAAAGTTATATCTAATTTTTAGTCAAAAATTCAGTAAAATAAGGGGAAAGAATAAATTTTATTCTGTCAGCGAATATTATATAATTTAACCCCAGAAAAAAAAGTTAATAATTTATGAATACAAAAAATAACTAATTCAAACACTCAGAAATTTTTTTTGTCTGAAAAATATTTAGAATAATTATAAGGAAATGTTAATAAATATGAGAAATTTAACTTTATTGTCAAATCTAAAAAACATAAGACCTACTTGGTTGAAAAACAATTAGTCGAAACAAGAATTTATCTGTAAATAGAAGATCTTAAATGGATTTTTTAATTCGAAGCGATAACAAATTTAATTGAAATTAACTCCAATGTAAAAAATAGAGTTTAGGTGCTCAAAATCTTTCAAAAATTTATTTCAAGAATTATTGTCAGAAATTAAAAAGAATGCTAACAAATTTTTTAGATTTGAGCATTTAAAAAAATAAATTTTAATCTTTTATTTTCAAGAAAGTATTAAAGACTTAGACAAATAAAAATTTTTTTACCGAAAGTAAAATATAAAATAGCAAATTAATTAATCAAAATGGAAAGAAGATAAAAAATAACTTATTTTTTCAAATTAACATTTATAAATGCATGCCCTACTATCATTTAAAGAAAAGTATTCTAAGTTTTTTCCACTGAGTAAAATGTGAACATGGGAGAACAAGAATATTGAGAATATCAAATAAAAAAATAAATTTTACCAATCAATATAAAAAAAAATTAAAGATAATTTTAAAAAAAAATCAAAATTAATCTAATTTCAATTATTAATTAGTTCTAAATCTTATGCGGGTAACGGGTTTTTTAAGTCTCTTTGTAGTCTTCTATTTATCGATTGCCCAAGGTGAAAAAGGCAAAATCTTATTTGAATATTGTTTCCATAAACTGCAACGTATGCGTTTTTTGCAGCTAAAATTATACACATTATAAAATATAAATATTACACTAAAGCTATAATTTATTTATAATAATTAATTAGTCAGATTAATTGTGTGACACTGCCCTGCTCAAAGTCGAGCATAATCGAAATGGGTCCTATGCCAAGCCGTGCGTTGAGTGCCTAAGATGATATAGACAATTCGCTATTATATTGTACAAATTAAATTATTTAAAATATTTGACCTGTAGAACCCTGACATACGTGTCTTGAGCTTTATTTGCCATCAAAGCAAAAACTGCGGGCACGCTACTTTGCTCGATTAAAACATTAATTGTGAACAGTTGGAGCAAATTCTTGGAAACAGCTTAAGTTATCCAAATTTAAGAAAAAAAATTTCAGATACTTTTAAATGTGCCATCTGAAGCCCAATTCCGATACGTCCTCAGACGCCGAAGGCCATCGTTCGTTGCAAAAAGAAAGAAGACTACGTTATCTGGTTCATCTTCCCGACTGTCGTATAAGAGAAAACGATTGTTTTGAAGGTCATTTCGGTAAATTCCCTTGGGAAAAAGACGGATTTTTTTAAAACTAAGTTCTCTAACCACAATCTCAATATTTTGGAGTTCGTTTGCGTCGATATTTTGACGTTCCGGCGCTTCACGTTGACGCTCAATTGTTCTTTGTAAAGAAGATGTCGACGGGAGTTGCATTCTTGCTTCATCATTCAAATTTGTACGATGTTCAGCAATAATGTTTCGTGGCTGAGCTTCCGGTTGTTGCCGCGCATTTTCTTTGATCGCTTCTTTTGCAAGCCGTGACTGGATAATTTAACATCAAAACGAATTTAGTAAAGTATTAACCTCGAGAGCAGCTTCATCTCTCGGGTGGTTGTGCCCAGTTACAATATTTACGGGTTCAGTCCTTCCGAAAGGAGTATGCGCTCGTCCATTGCAATTATTTCGAACACAGGCCCAAAATTGCCGGTCACCGTTTTTTGATTGCCCTTTCTGGTTAAATTCAGGCCCATAACCATGTGGAGACAAGGAGCCAATTTTTCCCAATAGCGTTGAAAATTTCAAAAAATGATTTTATACAATTTTTTCAGAACAGAAAATCAAAAAAGTGCTTCGGGTGCTAGTCCAGAAATTGATTTTTGTTTATCGACCTGTCGATATTCGTATCCGTCACTTGAAAGAAGCGCTCGGTCTTTCGTCGTTCTTGGACAATTTACCAAAGCAGGCAAAGACAGCAGAAAAAAAACCTTTTTGAACACTTTATGCATTTTTGGTAAATATTGAAAGAAATGGCTTATTTCCCTCCATTCATTAGCGCCACCGTTTTGTTTTTGTTATTCATTTCCTAGTGACAGCCGCCGCACGGTGCCGTTTTGTTTTTGTTATTCATTTCCTAGTGACAGCCGCCGCACGGTGCCGTTTTGTTTTTGTTATTCATTTCCTAGTGACAGCCGCCGCACGGTGCCGTTTTGTTTTTGTTATTCATTTCCTAGTGACAGCCGCCGCACGGTGCCGTTTTGTTTTTGTTATTCATTTCCTAGTGACAGCCGCCGCACTTTAATTTTTTTTAATCCACGGCATTTCTATTTTTATCAACTTTTATCTAACCTTTTATTTCTTTTTGCTTCGCAATGAAATTCCTTTTATTTCTACTATTATTTATTCCCCTTGACATAACTCATGCGCATCCTCCACGAAAACCAAGAGCATTCGTTGCTCTTGCAAAACTCGGTGCTTCAATAGCGGCACTTAAGGCTTTTGCAGCATCTCATGCAGCATTGACTGCTGCAACGCTTGTGACCCTTGCTGCGCTTGGTACGGACGTTTACCTCTCGATCGAACTCGTGCGCAGTTAGTTTGTGATCAAACAATTTGGAAAAAAACTAATTTTCAGCTTCAAACCATTATGAGGACCTTTTACAAGACTTTTTCCCCTTGAATTTCGTGTTGGACAATTACGAATTTAATATTTCCGCGAAGGATTATACGCCCGAATATTTTTTCAACAAAATATCAAAGCAAATGGGGCGCCAAATTGACGAAATTTGTCTTACTAGTATGTTTCTTTTATATTTACAAAATTATTTTTATACTCTTATAAATTATTAAGCCAAGAACAGGGCAACAAGAAAAGTGAAAAATTCCAAGGCTGATCTTGGAATTTTGATGTTATATGCTGTACGAGGAGACGAAAGATTAGAATTATTCGGCTGTCCTTAGTCCTTTTGATACATTTTCTCCCGTTGGCCCTTGGGAAAGGCATTTTCTTCCTTTTTCATAATGATAATAAATAAAATTTTAGTTTTCTTTAAAAAAAATTGAAAATCCTCAAATGTCGGGTCCTCAAAAGTCGGGTCCTCAAATGTCGGGGTTATCCTCAAACGTCGGGTCCTCAAATGTCGGGATCCTCAAACGTCGGGTCCTCAAATGTCGGGTCCTCAAATGTCGGGTCCTCAAATGTCGGGATCCTCAAAAGTCGGGTCCTCAAATGTCGGGTCCTCAAATGTTAAATCCTCAAATGTCGGGTAGCCAAATCAAGTCATAACTTTTCTCAGACCCAACCAAATTAAGCAATCTTGGTTTATAAGCTTGCAAAATTTCAAAAAATGTCATTAAGCTTTCTTATAGATCAATTCACGGGCTATCTTAAGATACCAAGATTATTTCATTTGGTTGGTTGTGAGAAAAGTTATGACTTGATTTAGTCGAAAATTCAGTAAAAATGGCGGATTTTAGAAACGCCCATAGTGGCGGTTTTTAAGAAACGCCCTAGCACCGTTTAAATCCACCAGACAGTAATTATAATAAACAATCTTTTTAGTCGTGCGGGTTGAACCTTCCCCCCCCCAACCTTCCCCAATTACACGTTTATAACTGACTTGGGCATGCGTTCACTAATGCTGTGCGGGATTTCCCGGTTCCCGACTCGGGAAATTTCCCGGGGTTTCTTTCCCGGATTTCTGGAAATTTTTACACTGTTAAAGATGGCTTTGTGGTCAAAGACAGAAATATACATGATGTAAAAATAATTTCTTTCCCCAAATTTTCCTGGGTATTTAAATTTTCAATGCAATGTGTCGAATTTTTTTAATACAAAGTAATAAAATTTTTCAAAAATTGTCATTTTAGGCTACATTCCTACAACAAATCAGACCAAATTTTTCAATTTTCCTCGTTTTTGTGCATAATCAGTTACCAAAATACAGCCAATTTTTTTTAAGTTTTCCCCGGCGATGCCTAACGGCACCGTCGGTCTCCCTCAAAATTATTTTTCTATTTTAAGTGCAAGGCAAAATAGCGAATAATTTACAAAAGTATTATTGTTTTTGAAACCAAAAATCTTATTTATTGACCAGTGAAGTTCTTAATTCAAAAAAACTGACCAAGCTTTTTTTGGGTAAAGTTAATTTTTTTTTCGAATTTTCATTATTTTCTCCCTTTTCAGAAGAGCATGCGAAACAACAAATTTTTTGTCATTTCAATTTTAATGCATGAATCATGCTTTGTTTAAAAATTTTGAACAATTTACTTAGAATTTTCAAAGTCTATCTCAAAAATCATAAATTGTTCTTTTTTGTAAAATCTGTGACCAAACTGGCCCAAAATTCTTCAAAATTTTTTCGTTTTCTCAAATTCTATCTTAAATCATCAAAAATGTTTTTTTGGTGCAAAATTGCTAAAAATTAACCAAAATTTCTTATTATTCCCCAAACAACGCCACGTCCGATTGAATTTTTTTTAACAAGGTGATTTTCTTTTTATACTCGTTGAGTGTATTTTGATAACAAATCCGACAAATATATGAATATATATGGCGTTTTGTTAATAGATTTTTCAAAAAATAGTCAGTTTGGGGTTTATTCAGGGAAAAAACCAAAAAATTTTGGATTTGAATCTTATTTAAAATCAAATTTATTTTGGCAGTCATTGACTTTTATTATAATTAAATATATTTTCACATTACAATTTGCGTCTGAATTAAAATAAAAACAAGGTGGATTATTTTTTCTGTGAAATATATATAGATATATATATTTATTGAAAAAATAATTTTATTGTCTCAGATAAAAATTGGAGCTCTTGGAGTTTTCGATTTGTAAAATTTGATAATATGATTTACTTAAAATAAATTTTTATATATTAAATTATTTATAAAATTATTTATCTTTCCAATTTATATAGATGCTAATTAATTCAATATTAATTAATTAATAAAAAATGAACCCCGACCGCAAAACATAGTAACTTTTTTTAATGAAAAAATATTAAACAAACAAAACAAAAAAACCAATTAAGTAAAAATAATAATTACTGATAAATAAAAGGCAGCAAATTAATTAAACCACATATATAAATGAAAGAACCAGAGATTATTTAATATTTTTATTTAGAAGAAATGCACTTATTTGTGACTACAGTTCTTACAAAAATATTAAAAAATTGTCATTTTTAGAGACTGGAATTTTGAAAAATTGGTCATTTTTAAAAAAGGACTTTTGAAAAAAATTCAAGCCTGCATTACGAGCAGGTACCTAATAAACAAAAATGGAAAATATAACAATAAAAGTGCTTTCTAAGCTTAAAATAAAAAACCATCAAATGGATGTTTTAGGTGTTTTGCGCAATGTTTGTCATGTTTGGGGCGTTATATAAATATCCATCAAAATGGGCGTTATATAAAAAACCATCAAATCATATTGTTACCGTATTAAGGCTTAGAAAAACAATCGTGCCAATAAAATAACTGATACATATCAACAAAAGAAATTCTGTATTAGAAATTTCTTTTTATAGAAAATTCACACTATTAAACCCTTCCTTTTATACATACATATTAACAATTTTTATGATTTTTTAGTTTTATCAATTTAAACAATTATTTTTTTCAATTTTTATTTTATTCAGCAAATTTCCAAATACCAATTTTATTTGCCCAATTTTCAATGTATTTTTTTTTAATTTTTATTCGACTTCTCAAGGGCAAACGCGAGAAAAAAAAACATTTATCAACAAGCATTAAGTGAAACAGGAAATTCCATTTTTGACAGATAAAGCAAAAAATTTCGATTTGTCCTGATCGAGCGTGTCGTCTTTTTGTTCCTTTTAAATCTGAAATGAATGTGATTTAAATTAGTTTTTAACATTATTTACCATACCAAAATTTATTCTTTTAAGTAGTATTGAATGATAATTAATTATTTTTACAAAATATTTTTCTTATTTTCAAAAAGTTTATAAATATTTTTAAAATGTAATACTTTCTTAGAGGAATGAAAATAATTTTCGGTGGACAGATTAAGACTAATTTTTTTAATTGTACGGTTTATCAATTGTTAAATTTTCCAATTGGCATAATATAATTTTTTAAGCAATTTTTCTGATATTTACTTCCTTAATTCTTTTATCTGTTTAAATAGGGTTTGCCGGAACCGGGATCTTGGCCAAGACTAGTCTCGGAATCCCGGTTTTTTTTTTGGATTCGGGATCGGCACCGCCAGATCCCTACGCTTAGGGTTTCAGAAAATCAATCTAAAAAAATGTCATTTTTTGTTATTTTTTTCAAAAATTTTGAAAAATTCCAGTTCCGGCAAACCCGTTTCTCGGTCTCGGTCCCAGGTCAAAATCATGGTTCCGGTCCCGTTCTCGGGGCTTTCTAGTCCCGGGCTTCCCGGACCCGCTTCTGTCAAAAATCCCGAGTAGAAATAATACAAATATTAGTTAATCTAGCAAAAATTGTAATAGATAAATTGACCTAACATTATATAAAATCAATAAATGATTAAATTTAATGCTAATATTGACAAATAAATATTTAGTCAAAAATAATTATTTTATATGTGGGGTTTATTTTATTGGCACGATTGTTTTTCTAAGCCTTAATACGGTAACAATATGATTTGATGGTTTTTTATATAACGCCCATTTTGATGGATATTTATATAACGCCCCAAACATGACAAACATTGCGAAAAACACCTAAAACATCCATTTGATGGTTTTTTATATAACGCCATAGCACATAAAAGGATTTGAAATAACTACGAATAACTTAAAAGCTACAAACCTATAGAAAAATCAAAGAAAAAGACAACATAAATATATATTGTCCGTAGAATAATGAAAATATTTATATAAATGAATATCAAATCCTATAAAATCTATGTCAGAAAATAACAATTAATAGAAATAAATGTACGATGGCAACCATTAACGAACATCAATTCATCATATTGGGCAAGAAAAGTATGAATTAAAAGAAAATATATTAATAATCAAGCCAATTCTAAAAGTGCCTTTAAACTTTGAATGAAAACGGAAAATTTTTGCTGAAATTTTATTTTTTTAAAAAATAAGTAATAAAACTGAGATAACATTAATTCAGAAAGAAAACCCAACAATAGTAATAAGAATAAAATAAAATAAAATGTTTGTAAGTGATCGAGTGGTAAAAAATTTCAAGTTTTTTAAAGATCTATTAATTATTCTTTGTCCGCCTCAATGGGCGTTTGTTAAATCCGTCTCAATGGACGTTTGTTAAATCCGCCTCAATGAGCGTTGTTAAATCCGCCTCAATGAGCGTTGTTAAATCTGCCATCCCCCTTGACCCGAGAATTTTTGTTAAGATTTACGCATTTTTTGAATATTTTAAAAGAACTGAAGAAAATTCAAAAACCCCACCAAAAATCTAAAAGTATTTTAAAAATCACAAATTTAAATTATAAAGACTTTTTTCTAAACAATTTAAAATTTTTTAAAGTTTTTGCACCTTTTAGTAAACCAAAACGGTTTGGACTGTTTTAAAAAAAGGCAGTAGTATATGTATTAGAGATGAAGCCAATCTCTGGTACCAAAATCAAAAAAGGAATTCCGATGCCCAAAATTTTTCTCAAAATTTGGAAATCCCCATTTTGAGAACAAACTTTCATGGAAAATGGTAATGAAAAAAAAATAACAAATAAATAAATTTGACATTAAAATAATTCAATGAATATCACGATTTTCTCATTTCTTTTTAAAAAAATGAATTTTATTAATTCAAATTATTTATCTCAAAGAAATAAAAATAAATAGAATTTGTAAATATTTATTACCGAAAGCAATCTATATGTATACATAATAAAATTAATCCTTGTTGCGGACAAAACTCAATTTTTTTTTGAAAAGGAAAAAGTTAAAAACTTTTACAACGAGGCGTGGCCTCATCAATCTGCTCTTTTTCGAGGTGCTAGGTCGTTTCATAAAAACCACCATTTCGCAGATTTTTCGTCAAAAACTTGTCATATCTTTGCGTAAACTCAACCATATTGTACATTCTTGGTATGTTATGATAGCAATTGGTTAGCTTTATCAGCCTGCTAAATTTCAAAAATTTTGATCGAGATTTAATTAAGTTGTAGCCATAAAAAGTGCAAAAATTCGATTTTTTTCTCAAAACTTAATCAAATTCGTTGAAATTTGTTATGCTAATAGAGCTAACAAATAGCTATTGAACCTTATCAAGATTATTTAATTTGGTTGTGTATGAGCAAAGTTATGTCCAGTTTTTCACAAAAAATCTGCGAAATGGCGGAATTTATGAAACTCCTTAACTGGCGGTTTTTATGAAACGACCCAGCACGCTTTTCCGAAACTTCCAAAAAGAATGTATAGCTAAATGAAAATAAAACAACTGATTAGTCATAACAAATAGTTAAATGAATTTATAAATAAATTAATGTAATTAAGCCAATTTCCTTTAATTTTTTATTAAAACAATGATTATTATATAATTCAATTAGATGTTGTTATTTTAATATAATTGTGAGCTAATCAAAAATTCAATGCAATCAAATGTTTTTATAATCTTTTTTAAAAGTTCAGCAATTAAATGTTCATTACACAAAAAAATAATGAAAAATGCATGAAATTTTAAATTTCTTTCGCAAATTTCCAAATTCCGGCGGGATTTTTCCGGATAATGTGATGCCGGAAGGAAGCGGAGTGTGGGAGAAAGTGGGATAAAGGACATGGGAGAACCTCTGAAAGGGTGCCCGTAGCTCAGTTGGTTAGAGCATTCCACGAAAAGGAAGGGCGTGGGTTCGAGTCCCACCGGGCGCGTAACCCTTTACCTCTGCTTCCTTCTGGCATCACAATAATCCGTGTTCATTTTTGAATGCTTCAGTCTGGCAATGAAGTAAAATTAGAAGAATTTTCAAATTTTACTAATTAAGATAAGTAATGCCTTTTTAAGTCAATGCCAATAAATATTTAGTACTTTGCACTCAATATATTGCTATTTATGGATGTAAATTTTCTAAAAAATTCAAATGAAGTTTTACTATGAATTTTTAAGAAGTCTTTACTTTGCATTTTCCATTTTCATCAAGCGACGCTTTTTTCTTGGAAAAAGCATTTTCAAGCCTTTCATGACAATTTTAAAATACTTTTATTCATTTATGATTAGTCCGAAAATGTCGCACTACCAGAGACCGTACTGATGATGGATGTTCCATCGACGCCTAATTAATAATATCTACAAATATGAACATTAAAATAAAAATAAAAGTTATGCAACATGTGTTGACATGTTGACAGCCCAAGTCTTATTAATATTTTAAGTTTTTTAATTATTATTCAAAATAAATAAATTTTATTTTTATATTCACATTTTGCTAATTTATTTTTAATTTATAATTTTAGATAATCTATATTATATTGCAGTTCTTAGCAACAATCTTAGGCTTAACGCTTAGTTTCACAAAGGATTGAATAGTTCACTATTTATGTTTACTTATTAATTTTTTTTTTGGTATTTTATTAAAATTTTAAAAACAAAGTTAAATTTTTACATGACTGCAAATTTGCTTTATTTGAATATCGTAAAAAGTTAAGAAAATTATTTAAATTTGTGTTGATGAATAATTTCTTCTTCGATTCATTAATACATAAAATTTAAAAATTTAATCCTCTCTTTTTAAATAAGTTAAATCTATTTTTGTGGTTTAGTTATTCTTGCTAATTTAACGGAACTCAGAGAATGATTTATTTCTATTCGCTTTTTTTAATAAATGTTGATTAGAGTTTTATACATTCTTAAATGGTCCCCGACATGTCATCCCCCGTGTTCCCCGTTCCCCGACATGCCATCGACGTCCCCGACCAAAATTAACTCGGGTTCAAATCCCCCACACCGCAAGGAAATTTATATATTTTTTTAATTTTATTTCTCAATTAATTCAGAAAATTAAAAATATGAAAAAATGTGATTCTGACGTGTCAACACTTTTTAATTATACCAATTTTTTAAAATTACTCTCTAGAAAGTTTATTTTAATCAAAAAAAAATTCCTGGCGGCGTCTATCGTCAGCGCCCTGACCCATTTTACCTTAGATTTTCTCAAAAATTTTTTCTAAAATTTTCTAAAATTGACTAGTTTAGGGTGTTGAATATCATCACAATCAGATTTCCAATTGCCTGGCGGCGCCTTTCGGTATCTACCACTCAATTCCGTTGGAAAATTGTATTCAAAAATTTGACTTAAAAATTAGGAAATTTTGGGGAAAACCCGTTAAAAAATTCTTTCAAAAAATTTCCTGTGACGCTTAATGGCATCACAAAGTTTTTCTTTTATAGCAATTTTTAAAGTACATTGTAAAATAGCATAAAATTTGAACTTTCAAATCTTATTTTTGCCCTGTGATATTCTTATTTCTAAAGCATTTTGATACAAACTTTTTTTAATACATGGCCAAATGAATTTTAGTCTATCAATAAAAAATAATAGCGTTACCCCTAATATACAAAGATATTTAATGGGCTTTTTATTGTTTATCCAGTAATTAATCATTCAAAAGCATACAATTTTGGTTGATATTACAAAAAAAAATGTTTTTTATTCCCCCACCGACCCGATCCCCGACATTTTTGTCCCAGAAGGGTCGAGGCTTACCCCTAATTCATACACAAAATAAACTTAAAAATAAATAAATTTTTTAAAAAAAATCATAAAGGGGTCTTAGCAAAAACAGAATTCAAATTCGTGACTCTTCGCAGATTATATGCAACTTCTTTAAAATACAGAATTTTTAGAGGTTCCATTTAATATTTTGTAAAAGAAAGTTTTTAAAAATGATTTAATTTGAATACGAGCTTATTCTTTAAAAAAGATTTAAGCTTTTCATATGATTTTTAAGTTAAGTCATATTAACTATAAATTACTGATCTAATGAATATTTATGTTTTTACTTGTTCTCATCTAATTTTTCAATTGTGTTCTTTATTTCTTTTGATTAATGAATTTTTGTTAGCAATTTTTTTGCCGGTAATATGGCTACATTGCAATTTAAATTTCAAGTATTTAGTTTGGCATAGTAAATTCAATATTTTTTGTTAACATAATTCATTTTCAATTAACTATCAAGTATAATATTCCCATTAATATTTTTTTTCGTAAAAGTTGTTAAGAAAATTAATTTAAGCCTGATTTTGTATTGTTAATTTGCTTTTTTCCAAAATGACGATTAAAACATGAAAATATATATATATATATATATATATATATATATTAAAAAAAAAAGGTAAGAATCGTTTTCGGATAGAAATTATTTACTTAAATAGCTTCTTGTCGAGAAATAATGCACAAACCTAAATATATTTATATTTTTTAACACTTTTTATTTTCTTGAACTAATATTTAAATTCTCAAAAATAATTTAACAATATTAAATAGTTTTCCTCATGAAGCTTAAGTAGTGCTAAAAATTGATAAACAAATAAAAACCAGGGCTTATAAAAATAAATCTTTTGTTAACAGCTAGCGCTTTTAACTAATTTTTTCTTCATTCATTTTTTTTTTTCTAAATTCAAATTTTATTTTTTTTTTTGTTTTTTTTTGTATAAAATATAGAAATTATGGGATTCCTTTGAATATATTAAAAAATTCAATTGCCACTAATCAATTATTTGTTAAATTTAACTTTATTTTCAATATATATGTATATAATGTGCAGAGGAAGTCATTTTAAAATAATTTTTAAAACATTTTTAAATATTAACACATTATTAACACATATTATTATTAAACAAATTATTTAATAAGAAAAAATAATCCGAATATTTTTTATTTGCTTGAAATTTTCAAGACAAAGGTGAATTAAATTTTAGAATTTGTTTGCTATTTATCATTAGAAAAATAAATGCTTTGAACCTTTTTTAATTACATATTTTAAAAACTTTTTTACTCCTGAAATTGTTTATTTTACTTTTTTAAAATTTTGATTAAATAAAAAATAAATGTTTTTCTCAGGTTTCGAAATTTATCAGGTAATTTTTGAATAGCTTAGTTTATTTATTTTTTATCTTGAACCCATACGTTTTTTTTTCTTCTTTGCCCCCAATTGCATCTTTAAGGGCTGAATTTTAATTTATTACTTTTAATCTGGCAACTTTCTATTTATTTTTTCATATTTGCATAATTTTATATAAATTTGCTAATTTGTAAATAATTTTTTGTATAATATTAAATGGTCAACTTCGATTTCACAGCACAGGTTGCCATTGTGTACACAATTTGAGCATTAAAATAAATTATTCTAATTGAAAGAGTTTTCAATACACTAAATTAGAAAATAATATTATACTGTGCATTATAACTATTATTTAATACGAATCTGTTTTAATGCATACTTTTTTTAATTATTTTCTACTGATAATAATTCAAAAAGGAAAGTTATAATTTTATTTTTTTGTTTTTTTACGCTTTAAATTTAAATAAATTTCATAAAAAAAATTTATTAGTTTATATATTTGAAAATAAAATAATCGTTAACAAATCGACAGAAGAATGAAATTGAAATTTTTAAATCGTTTTTATTTATTAGTGATATAATTTTGCCCAAAATAAAATTTAATTATCCATTAGTGAAATGGTTTTGATACATGAAAAAGAATAACAATTAATCCAATATCTTTACATTCTCGAAACATTTAACATTCACAAAAATAAATTATTTAAAGCAATAAATCGGGCAATCGTCATATCATACGATGCTCTTGTTTGGCTCTATTTGCTTGATATCGTTGCATCTGAGAAATTTATGATTTTATTTGTTGAAAATTAAGAAAATATTTTAATGTAATTTATATGGAATTCCTACTTTTAGAAAGGAATATTTTAAAAGCATTTGCTTTACCATTTTATTTTCATTTTTACCGCCATATTAACTTTTTATATAAATCTCATACTTTTATTTTGCTTTAATATAATTTTTAAAGCTTATAACCAATTTTGATTTAGAGAAAAATATGTGCTCTAGGTTATTTTATTAAAGTGGCGATCAATTCATTTTTATGCTAATTTCAAAAAAAAACTTTTTATAATTAGTTTTATTTCCTTTATTTTCAAATTGTCGTTTTATTCCTTATGGTTTTATTTTCGTGATGTTGAAATAATTATATTTTTAGATCAAAATCTTTAATTATAATATATTATTCTTGAAATTTATTTCACAAGTCGTGATAGGGAATAAAGCTTCGTTTCCGAATTTTGAAGTGAATTTAATTTTGGGATTAATTTTAAAATACGTAAATTTAAATAATAATTTTCTAAAGGGTTTTCGTCAATTAGGCAAATAATCATCTTTTTTTTTTTGCTGTTGACTTTCAAGAAGAGTTTTTCACATTTTGCAATAATGTCAATAAATTAAGATTTTTTTAAAATTTGTGCAACGCTTAATTTATTCTTCATGTAGCGCGGTACAATTATTATTTTTTTTTAAATAGCATTATTTCGTTTATATTTGAGTTTTGTTTTGTTTTGGGCCTTTTATTTATTTATATTTATTGTCATGCATTCGATACGTATTTTATTTATTGATCAGGTTAACTTTTAAAGGGAAACTTGCAATGTGCTAATTATTCTGGAAGCGTATTTTTGAAGCTTTCGAATGACTTGAAATTTGTAAAAATTGTGATAAAGAAGAAAGTTTGACAAAAAAAACTAGTCAGGTGACTTTTTTATGGGCAGCGATATCAAAGATAGGAAGGTTTTAATTTTTTTTCAAAAGGAAATTTATTTTTATTTAATTGGTGACATTTTCATTATGATCTGCCAAATTTTTATTTGTAAATTTATTTTTAATTTATTATTGTAGTTCTTTTTTTTAATTTTATTAAGAATTTTTGTTCATGACTAATAAATTATTTTCATTTTGCATTTTTTTTTGTTTTGCTTTAAAAGAAGCCTTTTATTTATATGTTAAGGAGTTTTTAGACCATAATAATTTATATCCATGTTTATAGAATTAAGTTTTTGGAAATATTCAACCCAATAACTTTATTTTGTAGGTTACTTTTGTGCTGGTGCGTTTCTTAAATTCCGCTTTTTTGCTGAACTTTCGAGTAAATTAAATTTTAACTTTTCTCAGAAGCGATCAGATTAAATAATTTTTGTATTGTATGACAGCCCTTGAATTGCTCTATTAGCTTACTAAATTTCAAAGATCGAGAGAGGACCGGCGTCACAACTTTGCTATTAATAGCCAAATGCAAAAGCATCTAGTCAAGTTTTTTGATTATTGAGCGAATCCTAAACAATCTTTTAAATTAACAACAATAAAATTTAATAAAAATCTTCCGTGGTAAATGATCGTTATATTAAAATAAGACCACATCGTTTTTTGGTTTTTTGACCATTTCCACGAAGGCTGAAACTTATACTTTACGTCCAATTATTTTATTTTTATTTTTTTAATATGTTTTTTTTAAATTTCTAATTCATTTTGACTAATATTCTGATAGAGTTATATTTTCACAAAATTCTATTTTACTTTTTATATCTAATGTGCCCTCCAAGATTGTTTGTGTGACTGTGTCGTGAAAGACTTTGATTTTTTAATATATTTTTAATTCCAATTTTATTTTTCATAATTTCACTTTTTTGCTGTTCGTTTTCTATTTATTTAATCTGTTTTATGTGCAAGAAACTTACGAACGGATTTTCTTGCTGTTATTATTTTTTGGTGTTTATTTTCTGGGTGTTGTTCTTCTATTTATTCCTAAAAGTTTTAATTCTTTTAATAATTTTTATATCATCTCTTTCTTTTCTTATTGTTCGGGAAGGCATATTTGAATATCTCTGGCATTCTGTTCGTCTATTATATTGATTCATTTTCTCTTATTTTTTGTCATAAATATCCATCCATTCCCTCCGTCCCGTCTCTCATTTGTTTCTTTTATATTATTCATTTCCTTCCTTCAATTTGACCTCTGTGCTACAATCAATATTTAATTGTTCGCCATTGTCCATTTATTTAAATAAATATTAATTTATTATTGTGGACATTTGGGCATAACAAATTGGCGACGCCCGAATTGATTTGAATCATTCGGGATTACATTTCAAAAAGCCTACTCAGCTAGGCGCTGTAGTCGTACTTGCTAGGTGCAAGGCGGGCTTCTTCGAATTCAACAATGGCACAGCCAACCATCGACCAGTTGGTCAGAATGCTCGCAGAGCAGCAACAAATTGCACGCCAGCAATCGGATCAAATTGCAAGATTGATTGCCAATAATGGTACTGCTCCTGCTGCTACTCAAGTGCAGAATGATGATGTTATTCCGTCACTGCCGGACATTATACCATTTGAATGCTGCGACGAAAAGAGTAAAGTGACCGAATGGCTCGAGCGATTTAAGTTCGCTCTCGACTGTGCTGCACCGAAAGTGAAAGATCAAACGAAAGTGAAATGTTTAATGAACAAATTGAGTGAAGGCGCATTTTCGGAGCACAACCGTTCTGTTCTAACGTCTGTAGTCACAGATTTCGACTTCGACTTAACCGTCAAAAAACTCGAAAAACTTTTCAGCCGTCCGCAATCGGTCTACATTGACAGATACGAATGCTTAAAGGCAGAAAGAGGATCGGGCGAGGATTTTCGACAGTTTGTGAACCGCCATCGCAATTGCTGCAGGATTTCAAATTTGATGATTTGAACAAAGAACAATTCAATTGTCTTATGCTTTTGACTGCACTTAAGTCCCAAACTGATTCTGCATTACGCCAGCGAATTTTGGCAAAGCTCACTGCAGATGGGGACCAAGTCAAATACGACAATATTGTGGAGGATTTGCAATTGTTCCTTACGACCATCGCTGAGGCAAAGGTGATTGAACAGCAATCCGGGTACAAAAATATTTTCGCAGTCAAAAAGCGACAACCAAATAAACCACAAGAGAAGCGCCAGGAACAACCGAACAAAAATTCATTGGAACGTTCGTGTTGGCGATGTGGTAAGGCCCATTCTCCTAAACAATGTCAATGCATCGATGTTGTCTGCCGGAAGTGCAATAAGCCTGGGCATTTGGAGAAGATGTGCGAAAAGCACCAAATTTGGGTTAAGAAAAATTTGGTTCGATACAACAGTCGAAGAAAACAAGCTAATTCTGTGAGACTTGGTGGAATGCTGCTTAACTCAGTTGACCAGCCAAAACGTCTGATCGAAGCTACCATTAATGTGAATGGAGCCGTAATTACCTTCGTGATGGACTCGGGAGCCGAAATCACGGTGCTAAATAAGGAATCTCACCGTTTGATTGGAAACCCTCGGCTGAGTCGCTGCAAAGTGCAAGCATTTTATCACGATGGTTCTGAATGCCAACTTTTGGGAAAAGGATCGGCAAATTTTTCGGTCGGAGGCGTTGAGAAAAAAGGGCAATTTTATGTATCCGAAGAAGGATCATTAAATCTGTTTGGGATTGACATGCTTGATGCATTTGGTCTTTTGGACTCATTTCTGACGAATTTGGACATCGTTTTAAAGCTCAATCACGTCAAAACTTTGGAACAGCAAATTCCCAAGAAAAGTGAAGAAAATCTTAATTTTCTGGAATTAAAGGAAACGTTTTCCTGTCTGTTCGCCGAAGGACTTGGCCGATGCACGAAAGCAAAGGCCCGATTGGAGCTCAAAAACGACGCTGTTCCTGTTTATTGCCGACCTCGTCCTGTGCCATACAACTCCAGAGTGGTCGTTGAAACTGAATTGGACCGGCTAATGGAACTCGGAGTCATTTGTCCTGTGGAACACACACGTTGGGCAGCACCAATTGTGGTTGTGAAGAAAGCCAACGGTTCCACGCGTGTTTGCGCAGACTTTTCAACGGGTTTGAACAATGCGCTTCTGTTGCATCAGCATCCCTTACCTGTGCCTGAAGATATTTTTGCCACATTGAATGGAGGCCAATTTTTCTCACAAATCGATCTGAAGGATGCTTATTTGCAGATTGAATTGGAAGAGAATTCGAAGGAATTGTGTGCAATTGCAACGCATCGCGGCAATTACGAATACCAACGCCTTCCGTTTGGAGTAAAATCGGCTCCAGGAATTTTTCAATCCATTATGGATTCAATGTTGGCTGGATGCAATTTTGCAATTGCATATTTGGACGATGTCATCATTGTGAGCCGTTCAATAGATGAACATCGGAGGCACTTGGAAAATATTTTCCAACGAATGGAAAAATTTGGATTCCGTATAAAACAAGACAAATGCACCTTCTTCAAAAGCCAGATTAAATATTTGGGCTTTATTATCGACAAGGACAGAAGAAGAGCGGATCCAATAAAAATCCAAGCCATTGCCGAAATGCCCATACCAACATGCGTGTCTGAATTAAGGTCATTTCTCGGAATGGTCAATCATTATCAGCAATTTGTGAAGAACATGAGGTTCATCCGACAGCCGATGGACGAGTTGCTGAAGCAGGATACGGCATGGAATTGGTCGAAGGAGTGTCAAACTGCTTTTGAGTCTGTCATCCAAACTCTGCAATCTGAAAAATTGCTAACGCACTACGATCCGAGTAAAGAAATAATTGTTTCTGCCGATGCTTCTGAGCATGGCATCGGAGCAGTAATTTCGCATCGTTTTCCGGATGGCAACCTTAAAGCCATAGCACATGCGTCATGTTCTCTGTCACCAGCTGAAAAGAACTATTCCCAAATCGAAAAAGAACGATTAGCATTGATTTTTGCAGTGCAGAAATATCATAAATATTTGTTTGGACGTCATTTTATTCTGGAGACAGACCACAAGGCACTGTTAACCATTTTTGGAAACAAAAAGGGTATTAAAGCTTGTACGGCAAACCGTGCGTTGGGCAATCATTCTTTTGGGTTACGATTTCGACATTCAGTACAAAAGCACGTCAGATTTTGGACATGCCGATGTTGTATCAAGACTGATCGCTAAAAGTCCGATGCCAGACGATGAAAGAATCGTAGCGAACATCACTGCCATTTCTGGGCACGCATCACTTAATGCTGTCACAAAAGGATTTGCCATTGTTCATGAAGATGTGATCAGAGCTGCTGACGACGACCAAATCATTGAAAGCGTTAAGAAATTTATTAAAACGCAATGGCCAAGTAAAAAGGAAATTTCTGACGAAATTTTGCCATTTCATCGCAGGCGAGAAGCTTTGACAATCGAGAAGGATTGTTTGCTCTATTATGACCGAGTCGTTGTCCCTTTGTCGCTTCAAAAGGAAGTTCTGCAACAAATGCACCAAGGGCACCCCGGTATTAAGCGAATGAAAAGCCTTGCACGCCGATACGTCTATTGGCCCGAAATGGATCGACAAATCGAAAATTTGGTAAAATCGTGCCATCAATGTGCTTTGGAGGCAAAAGCACCAGTGAAGACAATGCTTCACTCTTGGCCAAAAACGGACGGACCATGGAAGCGGATCCACATGGATTATGCTGGACCCTTCTTTGGGAAAATGTTTCTAATTATTGTTGACTCATTTTCAAAATGGCCCGAGGTTTTTGAGATGCGCTCGTCAGGTTCTACCGCGACGATTGTAAAATTGCGTGGACTGTGCACCAGTTTTGGTTTGCCAGAAATTTTGGTCACCGATAATGGTACCCAATTTACATCAAACGAATTCAAAGAATTTGTCAACCAAAACGGAATCTCTCATCTGTTTTCGGCACCATATAACCCTATGTCAAATGGGCAAGCCGAACGTTTCGTCGACACGTTCAAACGAACATGCAGAAAATTAAAAGCGGAAGGAATCGCTGAAGCTTTGGATACATTTCTGGTCACATACAGGACTACGCCAAATGAAACGTTGAATGGCAAAAGTCCCGCTGAAATGTTTCTTCAGCGAAAATGCCAAAACCGAAACCGCTCATCATCCGCGACGAACAAATGGAAAGGAATTTTAACCGTCGAGTCGGGGCAAAACCGAGATTTTTCACAGTTGGAGAAAAAGTTTATGCTCGACATCGACTGTCCCAACCATGGCAAGCTGGCCACATCACAACTTGTAAAGGTGTTAAGTATGATGTAGAATTTCCAAATGGAAAATTCGCACCTTTTCATACCAATCAGTTAATTAAAAGGATATCTGATCAAATCGACACTGACCCATTAAATTTGTTAAATTCTGATTTTGGATTGCCCAAGGCACCAAGACCAGCAGAACCATGTCGTAATGATGAATTAAATGAGTCGGTAGGCGATAATGCTGAGCCAGCAATTGATCAACCACCAGTCGAAGAACATCGTTCGCCGGTTCCTCAACGAAGACAATATCCACGACGGAATCGTCGCGCACCAATTCGATTCTCTCCGTCATGAAGGGGACTATGGATGGAACTGATCAAAATAGACGGCCACACTTTTCAAAAAGGGGAGGTGTTCGGGAAGGCATATTTGAATATCTCTGGCATTCTGTTCGTCTATTATATTGATTCATTTTCTCTTATTTTTTGTCATAAATATCCATCCATTCCCTCCGTCCCGTCTCTCATTTGTTTCTTTTATATTATTCATTTCCTTCCTTCAATTTGACCTCTGTGCTACAATCAATATTTAATTGTTCGCCATTGTCCATTTATTTAAATAAATATTAATTTATTATTGTGGACATTTGGGCATAATACATTATTTTCAATATATTCTGACACACACTTAGATAGTTGATAAATTTGCAATTCATTAATAAAAGAAAAAATTAACAATCATTATATTTGCAATTTCTTGCATTCTCATGGCCCTTGTCCTTTTTTCGTAAAATTTGTGTTTCTTGTTTGTGAAAATATAATATGTATCTTTTATACCATCTTTTTCATATATAAACTTTAATTTTTATTTTCATCTTTTATTGTTCATAACTTTTTCATTTTTTATTTAGAAGTGAAAATAAATAATTAAAAAATTTAATATTCCCATTTTTAATGCCTTATTAAGCCTTATATATTTTGTGTATTTATTTGTTATTATTAGAAACAAAACATTTATTGTTTAATAATTTGAACATATTTTATGTGCTAAAAATCATATATTGTTTAACCTTAAGAATATTTTAATGAAAGATTTTTAAAAGGTTTTTTTTATATTGCCATTTATGTTGCGCCGAACCGATAAGAATTCAATTTTTTGAAGACATTTGGCAGTACATTTTTGTATGTTTTCAAATTTTTGAAATCTAGCAAGCGTTTTTAGACTTTTACAAAATTTTGGTTGAAAAATTTTTAAATTAATATTTAAAACTTTCTATGTTATAGTGATGTTTGAGCTTTTCAATTATTCTTACAAATCTGTAAAAGTGGCGGAATTTATAAAACGCACTAGCATCCTTTTTGTTGAGCTGTTTATGTATATTATTTTTTCACCAATTTTATTATTCTGGATTTTTTTCGTGCATTTTATTTTCTTTAAAATAAAATTTTCTATGGAAAAATCGGGCTTTGGAGCCGACGCAGAGTGGTGGACCCTTATAAAATATTCACTTATGCTGAGTCACTGCTAATTTTAAAAAATGCATTTAATTTAATTTTAATTGAAATTAAATAAAAATCAAGAAAATTTTGGAAATGCAAAATTAAATCCCATTCAGAAAATAGCAAATCGCGAGCCCGCGAAGCAGCCGAGCCATTTGTGGTCTGCCCATGAATCAGACGTTTTTTGGATTAGTTTTAGGAAGTGAACTCGGCGACTCTGTCTGGTATAAGTTTATAATTTTGTCATTTTTATAACAATTTTGGTTTTTCTATCTGGTAATTTTTTATTTTCTTTAATTTGTTTCTATTTTTAATTTATACTTCGTTTTTCCAAGTTTTTATCGCATATTTTGTATTTTGAGAAAAATCACACTTTTTTCGCTCCAGAGTTTTCGGGTATTGCTTTACCAATACTCATTCAGTAAAATCCTAAATTAATTTCCGCAATTAATTATATAATAGGGAAATTAATTTTACCTCTAGAGGCTAATTTGGCCCTTTTAATTTGGTAAAAAAAAAATTATTTATTTTACACCGTAGTAGATATGTCAGTTTTTCCGTGCTTAGTAAATTTATGGTATCTATTGATTAGTGTGGCTGAAAATATTGTTATAATAAGTTTATAAAAAATGCTGATTTTGGTAAATTTTTTACGAAAATGAAAAATCTTGAAATTTTACAGGGCTAAGGCCTTATGCCAAAATATTTTTGTACAAAATTTGTAAGAAGTGCGTTATGTATAGCAGAGTGAAAAAATCAGCTTTTTTTTATAAAACTTATTATGACCATATTTTCTGCAATCCTACGAACAACAACCGAGGAAAAAATAAAACAAATGCATATTAAATGATATAAATTTTATAATGCTAACATTTATGAATAATTGTACTAATCCGTTTTAAAAGGAAAACTTTAAAAAAGCTTGAATATATTAAAAAATGGTAAATATATATTTATTTATCAAATTCTATAACAAATTTCATAGACTACCTCCTCACACAAGGAAAATTCAAAAAAACTGGGCAACACATGTGATTAATTAAGCATTTATTTAATGTTTTTTTAATACTAAAACTTATCAATTAATCATTTTAAATTTACTTTCTTTATTAATCTGAATAAAATAATTAAAAAACTCGGAAAATGCCGCGAAAATTATCTCAAATAAATTTTAATTTTTAATATTTGACTCATTCTAAATGTACTTAATTAATTATATGTATTAAAAATAAGGATGATTAGAAAAAACAAAAATGCGATAAAGAAATACAGATATTTAAAAAAAATAAAAGCCAAAATGTAAATGCAAAAGAAGATTGAGATTGAAATTAAATGAAAATACGAAATTGAGTTAATTTCCGGGGAAAAATTCATTAACTATCAATGCAATGCCATTTTAATGAAATTAAAAAGATTATTTATATTAATAAGCTCGGCTGAGCGTGTGGACCAACTGTCAACATTGCGAACACCTAAATGGCAAGAAAATATATAAAAATAGATATTATTCAAAAATTTAACAGTAAATTACTGAAAATGAAAATATAGAATTGGTTATCATTTATACAAAAACAATCTAAAAAATTTATAGTAATACCAATATAACAAAGGCATTACAATTCAGAGAAATAATTTAACGTATTAAAGACTTTCATCTTCCCTAACATTGTGAATACAAGTTTCAGAGAAACATAACACTGTACAAAATTAAAAAAAACTGAAAAAAACAATGAATTATTTCATAATTATAAAATCAAACATTAACATTTAATAACATCTATTAAAGAAGAATTTTTCATTAAAGAAAAAAAACTAACATATATCAAAAATTGTTTAAAAAAAATTTGATTTATAAGAAAAAAGACCTGTGACCAAAATTAAAATTTAACCCCAGAACAGTACTTGAGGAGAAAATATTTAAAAACAACATTAAACAATTATTGAAGCTCAACAATGTACTTATGAATTAATCCAAAAAATTTTTCCTTACCATCCAAATAAATTATAATTATTTAAAAGACTATTAAATTAATTAATTCAGCATATAATTAGTATCGACGGATTAGAAATGGAGAATCTGGTAGAAGGCATGCAAAATTTTTCAAATTAATTAGTTTTAGTAAAGCTCTCTTTACATAACAAAAAAGGTCTTCAAAACCTCAAACTTAATCCAAAAAATTTTTATCCAAAAATTAAAAATTTGATAAATAATGTATATTTTTAATATTTTTATTTTCGAGTCCTTCTATTTTATTTTGTCTCCCTCATAGTATTTCAAAAGAACAGCGTATATATAAATTTAAATACTGACAACTATATAACAAGGAATTATTTCTTCTAATGAATATATAGAAATTATTTCTCATAAAATATAAAAAATTTATTATTAAAGCCTTAAAAATATAAAAAAAATTTATTATACATCAAAAATTAATCGACACTTGTAGCAAAATTTGGCTTTTTAGTAGGATTGCAGAAAATATGGTCATAATAAGTTTTATAAAAAAAAGCTGATTTTTTCACTCTGCTATACATAAAGCACTTCTTACAAATTTTGTACAAAAATATTTTGGCATAAGGCCTTAGCCCTGTAAAATTTCAAGATTTTTCATTTTCGTAAAAATTTACCAAAATCAGCATTTTTTAAAACTTATTATAACAATATTTTCAGCCACACTAATCATTAGATACCATAAATTTACTAAGCACGGAAAAACTGACATATCTACTACGGTGTAAAATAAATAATTTTTTTTTTACCAAATTAAAAGGGCCAAATTAGCCTCTAGAGGTAAAATTAATTTCCCTATTATATAATTAATTGCGGAAATTAATTTAGGATTTTACTGAATGAGTATTGGTAAAGCAATACCCGAAAACTCTGGAGCGAAAAAAGTGTGATTTTTCTCAAAATACAAAATATGCGATAAAAACTTGGAAAAACGAAGTATAAATTAAAAATAGAAACAAATTAAAGAAAATAAAAAATTACCAGATAGAAAAACCAAAATTGTTATAAAAATGACAAAATTATAAACTTATACCAGACAGAGTCGCCGAGTTCACTTCCTAAAACTAATCCAAAAAACGTCTGATTCATGGGCAGACCACAAATGGCTCGGCTGCTTCGCGGGCTCGCGATTTGCTATTTTCTGAATGGGATTTAATGTTGCATTTCCAAAATTTTCTTGATTTTTATTTAATTTCAATTAAAATTAAATTAAATGCATTTTTTAAAATTAGCAGTGACTCAGCATAAGTGAATATTTTATAAGGGTCCACCACTCTGCGTCGGCTCCAAAGCCCGATTTTTCCATAGAAAATTTTATTTTAAAGAAAATAAAATGCACGAAAAAAATCCAGAATAATAAAATTGGTGAAAAAATAATATACATAAACAGCTCAACAAAAAGGATGCTAGTGCGTTTTATAAATTCCGCCACTTTTACAGATTTGTAAGAATAATTGAAAAGCTCAAACATCACTATAACATAGAAAGTTTTAAATATTAATTTAAAAATTTTTCAACCAAAATTTTGTAAAAGTCTAAAAACGCTTGCTAGATTTCAAAAATTTGAAAACATACAAAAATGTACTGCCAAATGTCTTCAAAAAATTGAATTCTTATCGGTTCGGCGCAACATAAATGGCAATATAAAAAAAAACCTTTTAAAAATCTTTCATTAAAATATTCTTAAGGTTAAACAATATATGATTTTTAGCACATAAAATATGTTCAAATTATTAAACAATAAATGTTTTGTTTCTAATAATAACAAATAAATACACAAAATATATAAGGCTTAATAAGGCATTAAAAATGGGAATATTAAATTTTTTAATTATTTATTTTCACTTCTAAATAAAAAATGAAAAAGTTATGAACAATAAAAGATGAAAATAAAAATTAAAGTTTATATATGAAAAAGATGGTATAAAAGATACATATTATATTTTCACAAACAAGAAACACAAATTTTACGAAAAAAGGACAAGGGCCATGAGAATGCAAGAAATTGCAAATATAATGATTGTTAATTTTTTCTTTTATTAATGAATTGCAAATTTATCAACTATCTAAGTGTGTGTCAGAATATATTGAAAATAATGTATTATGCCCAAATGTCCACAATAATAAATTAATATTTATTTAAATAAATGGACAATGGCGAACAATTAAATATTGATTGTAGCACAGAGGTCAAATTGAAGGAAGGAAATGAATAATATAAAAGAAACAAATGAGAGACGGGACGGAGGGAATGGATGGATATTTATGACAAAAAATAAGAGAAAATGAATCAATATAATAGACGAACAGAATGCCAGAGATATTCAAATATGCCTTCCCGAACACCTCCCCTTTTTGAAAAGTGTGGCCGTCTATTTTGATCAGTTCCATCCATAGTCCCCTTCATGACGGAGAGAATCGAATTGGTGCGCGACGATTCCGTCGATAACTTTCTTGTAACTAAATGCAAT
>JBDPZO010000001.1:5947917-5961985 GCA_039877585.1 Heterodera filipjevi
CAACACTGGAAGGATTATCCCATCCGCAGGAGCAGAGGAACATACGCATCTGCCAAAACCATGCGGAGTTAAGGTAATAAAGTGGAAATAAAAATCAATCTAATTTTTTCTGTTAGGTTGAGCGCAGATTGGCTAATTTCAACAAACGCGCATGTACAGAGCCAAACATTCCGCCGAGCGACTTGGTGTCTGATGCGTTGAATGTGCCGGATGATGACAACGAACAGTTTGCCCTCATGCCAAGCAATGAAAAAGCAATAGGTAATTTTTATTTAAACATAACCTTATAAAATTAAATGCAGATTAAACAAGTGAATAATATTTTTAAAGATTTTCACACTTTTTATACTTATCAGGTCTATAAGCAATGCACTTAAGTCTAGAAAAGGCCATATGAGGTTGTATATTGGGCCTATGAGACATGTATATTGGCATTTATGGCAAAAAGGTTATATGAGGATGTATATTTGCCATATGACACGTGTATATTGGCATTATAATGCAGTGCACTTTTGAGGTTATATGAGAATGTATATATTGGCCATATGAGAAATGTATATTGGCCATATGAGAAGTGTATATTGTCATTATAATGCAATGCACTTTAGGCACCAAAAAAGGATATATGAGGATGTATATTTGGCCATATCTGACGTGTATATTGGCATTATAATGCACTGCACTTTCTCGAAAAACTTCTACAAAACGGTATTTCAAGATCTCAAAAAAATATCGAGAAAGTATTCTTCAGAATCTAGGTAGGTATTTGTGTACATTTTTCGATCAATGCTGAATTTTCGATTAAATGATGTCATCTTTGCTTAGAATCAACCAACTTTTGCTTTTCCAATGCGTTGGTTAAACACAAATAATCCGGCGTCAAGTTTTTTATTAAGGTTGATAAATTCTTTTATGCCATAGCCATTCAGAGCTGTCATCCTTTCGTAGGGCAAGCGTGATTTTGATGCCGGTGCTTTTGAATCGATGGATGTTCGGTGTAATCTGTTTGACCATGTCTTCGTCGGTTGCTTGGTACGCATAGATGATTGTTTTTACGTGCGGTCTTGGTGTCAAGCGAAGTGGTTGATCCGGGAAATGCGTGTACCATCGTGATCCTTGGAATTGTTTCTGCAGTAATTCGGCTGTGTTGCAACCAATTAACAGCGTTCGAGCGTTGAAGTGTGTGTAGTCAGGAAATTGTTTTCTTGATCTTTCCTTTTTAGGTGATTTCGTTCAAAAGTTGATTGAGACGTACAATCCATTTATCATAATCTGTTTTTTGATGTTCGGCCGTGTGCGTTGGATTGAATTTGCGTTGTTTAAGTGCAGATTGATTGAAAATTTCTCTAAAATGGTCGCAAGAGGTGCGCCAAATTTTGATTGCTTGCTTCAGATTTTTGTCTTGGTTAATGTCTCGGTTGCGCATCACGACCTGTTGCTCATGGAAAAATTTTTCCGATGAGTCAACCTGTTGAGCATGAAGTTCATGGACTGCCCAGACTTCATAATTTGATCGATTGAGTTGGCAAGTGAGCCAATTGAACATGATGGCTTCATATAGTGATCTGGAGCGGCAATTTCGGAAATCATCCAATTTCTCCCTGTTGTGAGCTTCAGCAATTCTGCCATAAGTTGTGTTTTTTGCACATGCGATGTCGGTTTCGTCGCATTCAGTGTAGGTGTTGAAGTCGTTGTAGGTGGAAAGTTTGCCCTTGGCTAAATGGTATTCTTCTACATTTTCGGTCGTCATTGGCACTTGATGCGATGGTGGCTGTGTGTGTGCTGCGCGGTGTTTCACGTATTGGGCCTTTGGTGATGGTGGTCGCCGATACATTTGTGGCGGTGTATGTCCGACTTGACGAGTAACGAATTGCGGTTCGCTTGGTTCTGGTTCAATGACCATAATTCTGGAGTTTTCTCCTTTTCAGCTTAAGATGGCTCTTCTGTGTCTTGAAATTCGATTTCGTCCAAGTATACCATGAGCATATTTAACTGATGATGAATTCGCCGCAGAGCTCTTGCTTTCCTTTTGTAATACGGTGCAAAATTGCGGGTTGTCGATTTATGTGCTGTAATTTGAAGCGTCCTTCTTACAGAAGTTGTGTCATTGCCTTTTGAACTCTTTTCTTCTCCAAGCGGCCATCAGATGTTCTCCATTCAGACTTTGAAGTCCTGAACTCAATTCTTTTACCACCACTTTTCCTTTCCCCTACGATTTCTAAAAGTGTTGGCCTTGAAACCAAACCCACAAAGAAATTTGCGAAATTTCTTTGAATGAAAATTCCACCTGTGTAGTGATGAGTGTCGAACACTTGACCAGGGTGCTCGGTTTGAATGAGTGTGCTGTCCTTGTTGAATAGGGTTTGCGCGAATGTGTTTTGTCGCGGTTGATGGTGTTGTACGAATTCAAGGCCCGGGTTTGGAATTGATCGAAATGGATGTAATATTCGTGATTAGCGACCCCAAAACCCCCTAATACATGTTTTTCACGACTTTTTTAAATTTTGTCGGCGAATCGACCTTCTCAATGATTTTGGGCATTTCAATTCTAAATACATAAACATAAATTACTTGTTTTAATGATTACCGAATAAAAATTTTTCTTTCGGATTCTTGCATTACAGGCCAAGGAGTCTATTGAAATAAAATTTAACACAAATTCAACTGCATCTGTTTCTTCCCTTTTTACGGAATGATATATTTTATGCCCGGGACAGCGCTTCCTAACCTTCCCATGCGTAATTGTCGAAAATAATAACTTACATGTTATGGCTATCCTTTAAGTTAAACCCGCAGGTCTTATGCATCTACTTATGACAACACCGCAAACGTACTAAACGCGCACACTGTGGTGTCGCAAAACTGGTGCAACTTCCAGCTCAAGCATTCTGTGCGACCTACGCTCAATTTTTACGCCGGTGTAATTGGTCGTAAGATGTTTGCAAGTGTCGCACGAATTTCACCCGGAAAGTCGCTTTGCGGAATGGGCACAAAATAAGTCGAACACGGTAGTTCGGCTTTTGGAGTGGTCAGTGGCGAATGGGTGGTGGCAATGCGAGTAGGAAGAATTACACCAAATTCCAAATATTTTATATCTAAAACTTGGGTAATTAAACCTTTAATTCATAAATGCGCAATAAATACAAGAACAAAATAAAGAAATGTAAAAATAGAATTTTACATAAAAATGGATGGATGTGTAATAAAGTTTGTCACGATTTTTTTTTAATTTTAAAGCGATAATTTGACATTTTTAAGCAAAGATAATTACTATTTTAGAGTTATTAGTTATAAAATTAATTACTTTAAATATTTCCTTAGCAATTTAAATTATTTAATTCATTCAATATTTTTCCTTAATTGATCTTGTTACAAATAAAATTTTTAAATAAATTTATGTCAGCTATGTAATGTAGTAAACTTTATTAAAAGAATTATTTATTCCATTTGTTTTGCAATTTTTAAATGACTAATAAAGAAAATTTTACTTAATAACTTTTTAAAAATTTTTAATTTATTAATATGTGAAAAGGTTGAAAATGTACGATTTCGCATTTTGGGTTTCTAAAAGACAGATGAGTATTAAAAAAATTTTTTTTGCAAATTATTTTTTATTTTCATGTTTGTTTTTTCTTTTGAGACCAGACTATTTTATGTTTCCCATTTAACTGACAAAATTTGAAAAAAAAGAATATCATATTAAAAATAAAAAAATGTGAAATTCTATTTGGGCTGGGAATAACATCTGAAATTTTAGTTTATTAATGTTATTGTTTCATAATTTCTGTCCTTTTTGGTTTGAGATTTCGCATTTCTGCAGAATCATTAACAATTAGGGTTCAGCCTCGACCTTTTCGGGGAGGCGGGAAAGTCTGGGACTGGTGAGGACATTCTCCAAAAAAAAATTTTGTCGGGGATGGCTGGAGAAATTTAAAAAATGTTGGGGAGCAACATTTTGTCGTGGAGGAAATATTAAGAAAAAGTCAAAAAAAATAAAGAAAATTTTCATAAAAAAATTAAAGACACTCTCATCCTATTTGAAGTGCAATTTACGACCTTCGCAATTTCCCGAATCGGGTCGGGGCTAATTATAGCCTTTTTTCATTTATCAGTATATGCATTATACAAAAAAATGAACCGACGGAACCGCAATTTTAACCCATCTTATAGCCTTGTATTTCTGGAATATTATTGACAATTGGGCACAATGAAATCGAGTGATTTAAACAGTTACCATTATGCATTTTTTGTTATTATTGATATTATTTGCTTTTTTCATTATTTTGAATTTTTTTTTCGCGGAGTAATGCAATTTCCTTATATAAATAATTTATTAATAAAGATAAATAATTCTTTTTATTTTTTTTTATTCCTTTTAATTCTTCATTAATTTTATATTACCTTTTTTGCAGTTGAAGCGCTTCCGTCTTCTTTTATTATAAGTTCTTTAAAACATATCCACGGGAAGCCAAAAAAGTTCAACAACAAAATTGAACTTTTAGAAAGGGCATTTAAAAAAAATTTAAATCTTCGTTTAAACCTAAAGAAAAAGACATTCAAAATTATTAATAATATGAAAGGTAGTTACTAAATAAGAACTATCAATTTGATAATTTTTCAGAAATAAATAGGAAAAATTCTCAATATTTTTTGCCTTGCATTAAATATAACACGTTATCTACGGTATTGGTACCATAAAATAGACCAATAAAATATATTGTATAATTCATTCTCAAGTTTTCCCGACAATTAAAACTAATATTTACCAAAATTAAATATTCTTCATACAGTGAAGGAATATTATCGCAAAAAAAAGAAAAATTTTATTAAATAGTTGTTAGTTATTTTCTAATTGAAAATATTATTGCATCTTATCAAATAAGTAAAAAAGAATATGATGAAATTGAAAATGCAATATAAAAATTATACTTATAAAGGTTTAAATCCAACTTATTTACAATTTCAAACATTTAAATAAATTGCGAATATTTTTAATGGCACTTTAATTAGTCCAAACACATTTATTAAATTTAAATGCGTTTCTTAGGTTTATTAAAGATAAATAAAGTAAAATATTTACGCATATCCATTTTTAATAAAATATTCCAAAGTCATTTGGGCTTACAAATTAATAAAAGAAATTAAATAAATAAAAATAAATAAGATATCTTTTTTATTATTAAAGTGGTTTAGTCTGAAATATTTTTTAGGTAATATAATTAAATGAAAACGATTGAATTGGAGTTACTGTGAAGGGTGAAAAATTTAAATTGCCTTATCGAATGAAAAATAATGCCCAAATGTTCTTTAAAATAGATGATAGAAAGTAAAAAATTAAATTTTAAATAACAATTGCATAGAAAATTGTTTATATTTAAGAATATAATAGTAATTGCGATATTCTAAAAGGCAAAAGAATGACAGAAGAAAGCGGAAAATATCAAAAAAATATTTAAAAAAACAAATAAATAAATAATGAATGACCCATATTTTGAAATAATGAAATTGCAACTCTTAAAATGACTTTACAAAAATTAAATTAATTTATTCATTTTATTTCAGAAACGAATATTTCAGCCTTTTAAAAAATTAATAAAATTAATGAAGGAATCAAGTTTTTATTTTGAATAAAAAAAGTTAAAAATGATAAAAATTACAACTATAAAACCAAATGCCCCAAAATAAATTCATACTGGACCAAAAAAGAAGTTATAAAATTAAAAAAAAAATGACTCAAAAATAAGGAAAAGGTCATTGATAAAAACAGCTATTTGTTGAAAAACAAACAAAATAATTTAAAATTAGCAAAATAATAATTGTGTTTAAATTTTATTTCGATCCTTATTTCTTCAATATTAATTAATGAATTTTTTGTACAGAATTTTAATTGAAATTTGACTAATTATATGCAATAAAAATTGCGATCTCACGATCTCATTTCTCAGTTTTACAACCAGTCAGGACGAGAAATGAGCAATAAAAAAAATAAATAAAACTAATATAATTTGATAACATAATTAAAAAACAAAAAATAATAATATAACACAAATATATGAATAATGGGCATGAAAAATGAAATAATTGTTTTAATTGAAAAATGAATTAAGGAGTTGGGAAATTTATTTAAATTTTATACTTTAAAAACAAATATTACCGAGCATTTTTTTTTATGGTTACGTAAAATAACCAAAAAAAAAAAAGTTTAATTAATAATATTTAAATAATAACTCAATAATAAGACAAATTCTTTCGAGATTTTGTGTAAAATTCTGTTACCAATTGATCATTTTACTATTTTGCTCTTAGAATAATTTTTCATATTAAATAAATAGATAATAGAACAAAGAAAGAATAATTAAAATTGCTATTTTTGTGGTTATGGCAATAATTGGATAATAAAGAGATAAGAACAAAATTCATATAAAAAACATACTTTTCTTATAGATGTTCGATTTCCAAAAAGAGCAATTTTCAAAGAAAAATATACAACAAAAATAAAATATTACCTCTATTGCTGATTGATGCAAAAGTTATCATCACTTAAACCAAATACCAAATTTCGGTATAATTTGGCTAACGCAATATATAAAAGTTCTTTATAAAGACGCGCTGATAAAATCTAATCATGACATAATCAAACTAATTTCCTATGAAATTTTCTAAAATCTCCAAATTTAATTTATTGCGAAGTCTTAATTGAAAAGCATATTTTGCATTATTAAAAAAGAAAATATTTTAAAAATATTCTTCATAAAAAAATTTGAATAAAATAATTAAGAAAGTAAAACGCCCAAGAGAAGAAAGTCGAATTAAAAAAATATATTAAATATACAATTTGTTGTAGTGATTCAATCAAAAAGGATCATTAAATTATCATTAGATCCAAGTGAATTAAAAAAAATATATGAAAATTTCAAAAACGCGGCAATTTAAAAAAAAGAAGAAAAATAAATAAATGAAAGCACATTCTATTACATTATATTTTAGAATTTAGTAGAAAACAAAAACAAATACACAACTTAATTCAAATCCATACAATTAAAAATATTAATCTGTACTATAAATGGATGAAAATATGAACAAATTAGGCAAAACTAAATTAAAAAAAAAACATTAATGAGATGTGATTCATAATGTACGACATGTAATTATTAAAATAAATATTTAAAAGGTTACAAAATACAAAATTTTTCAAATAACATATATATACTGCCAAAAAATTTTAAATAAACCTATTTATAACGAAAATAAATTTATTTAATCATTAAATCAAATTGGGTCGGCGGTGCCGATAGGCGCCGCCGGGAAAAATGTTGTTGGGTGTGTAACAGACTAATAAGAATTCTCACAAAAACAACAGGACGAGCCAAGAAAATGCAAGAAATTGCAAATATAATAATTATTAATATTCTCTTTTATTATATTGTTGTAAATTTATCAACTAATCTTTAAGTGGATGGATGTCAGTGATCTTGGTTTGATATATATTTAAAATAAAATTATTTTTCACATGGAAAATAAAAAGATGATAAAAAACTAACTAAATGATTTAATACTTTTAGGAATAAATAGAACAACAACACCAAGAAAATTGACGAGAAAACATCAAAAAGAAACCAACGAAAATGATTTTATTTATAAAATAAAATTTTTTTAAATCCAACTTGGATATACTTACACAAAAGTATTCTATCGGAAATTAAACAACGATTAGAATAGTTTTAGTTTTGAAACAGTATTAATTAAAAACTTATTCAAAATAATGTGAGAATTCAATCAAATTAAGTTTTATAATATTATATTAGCTATTTATTATTCAATATTTTGACAGTAAATTAATGAAAATGAAAAAAGGAATGGTTATCAATTATACAACCGACAATCTTAAAAGAAATTATAAAAAGTTTTTTAATAAAATAGTTAAGAACAATTTGGTTTTAATCATTTTCGTAAAAATCTTAGGAAAGAAATCTATTTTAATAAATAAACTTTTTAATATAAGGATGAAGTAATTAAAGAATAAAAAACGAGGCATACAAAAATTGCACTAAAATAACAAATAAATTTAAAAAAATTATAAAAATAATTTAATAAAAAAAATAAAAAAATTTTAATCATTGCCGAAAAATTCGTAGGAAAAGAAGTTTATTTTTTAATTAATTTAACTTTTTGATATAAGAATAAAGGAATTAAAGAATAAAAAAACGAAACACCAAATGAAAATTCGAACAAAATAATGTATATTATTTTTAATATATCCAAATACAATTAACCTATTTATCTTTAAGAGAAACAAAACACTAACAATTTACAAGTTTGAATGAAAGTTGAAAAGCATCAAAATATAAGATTGTAACTAAAATAAAATATAAAAATTAAATAAAAAATGGAAGAAAACTGAGTTAAAAACTATTTATATTACATATTCCCAACGAATAATTTAACAACATAACTTTCTCATAATCTTTGACGTGGATAACGTAATAATAAATAATTTTCAAATTAAGAAAAATATATTCGATCGGAGGGATTTCGATCAAAATAAGCAATAAAAAAATGAGTAAACAGATAAAATATCACAAGAAATTGAACAAAAAATTAACTAACTTAAGAAAAAATTATGACTAAGAAACAATTTTAATAATAGGAAGAAATTTATAAAAAATATATTTCATCACAAATTAATCGAAGACGGAGTCCCGGACCGATAAACATTCGACCGGAGGGGTCAGGGTCAAAATAGAAATCCGATGCAATTTTTTGAAAATTTGAATCTGATATGCAAAAAAATATTTTCATAAAGAACATTAAAGATCTTTGATTTAATGTTTCTACTTGAGTAGGCGGAGACCGGTTAACCGATCCGAAATGTATATTTTTACAATTTTTCCAACAAAATCATTTCCCATTTCACTAGAAATTTTTTCAAAAATTTTCCCAAAAGAACTCCGATTTACTATTTGAAATAAATTTTCTTAACTTATCATGAGCAAATCTTAAAAATTTTTTGGTCACACCCTCACTGGACGAAATTTCTTTTTGCATTGCGAAAATTTCGGGTTCATATTGACTAAAATATCATAAAAATTTTCTTGGTGGGCGCCTATCCCTCCACGGGATCCCCTTCCCATTCGCCTAAGTTTTCTCACAGTCTATCACAAAAATGCACAAAAATTGGTTACTTTTTGTGCAAAATCTCTTGCTCAAATACATTCAGATTTTCCCCGGCGGCGCTTATCGGCGCCGCCGGTCCCTGCCCAAAGTAGGCCATAAAAATTTTCAGTTTTTTGTTTTTTTTTTTGAAAACGTGGCTTCGGTTTTTTTTAAGTTTGATCTATTTGACTTGTGATTTCTTATTTAGGAAAATTTTCAAGGACAATCTTGGTTAATATTTCTAATAGCACACATTTGTCAAAAAAGCTGAAATTTTTTGTAAATAAAATATTTGTATCGGTATTAAACCGAAATATCAACCGGTATACTGTACCGAAATGTTTTGTGAATTTCGGTTTTTTTCGGTATTGGTATTATACCAAAATAACGATTATCGGTATGAGCCCGAAACAACGATACCGAGAACGAAAACAGCATTGGCCTAACACTAATCAAGAGGGGCAATTAAAAAATATTATTATTAAGGCATAAACAAATATTAAAAAGAAGAAATGTTATGATTGATACATTTAATTTAAATAGTTATAACAAAAATTGAAATTGTACGAACAAGGAAATGGAGTCTTTTTTGGCTGTTATGAAAATTTTATTATATATTAGCAAATAATAAATATTATTATCATATATCCAAGAATAGTTTTAAGTGTTTAATTCAACAACGACCAGACTTCTCAAATAAAATACAACAATATATTTAAGCCAATATATTTTTTAATAGTATTGAAAATTTTCGGTAAACAAAAATATAAATTAATAAAAAAATTAATCTGTGCGCCCGAATAATTCATTACGACTGAAACCTTAGAGAACATTTTCTTTATTCATTTAAATGATATATTTTTTAATTTAATTAAAAACCTTTTGAACTTTGATTAGTTTTTTTTTTAATTTTAAAATTTGGAGTTTAAAAAATTTTTCAATGTCAACTTTTAAAGTTCTGCCAAACACTATTGAAATAAATAAAAATGTGAAATAAATTTATAAAATAAAGAAAATTTACTTTTTCCATCAAAATTAAAAATCAAAAAAATAACAAGTATTTTTTGTGATCGATTTTCAGAAAAACCTAATAACCAAATGGGTTACGGCGGTGCCGACAGGGGCCGCCGGGGAAAATTTTTTGAACATAATAGCCCATTAGTTAACAGATTTGCGCCAAAATTGGTCAAGATTTAAGTTATTTGGAATACAAAATTTCGAGTTGTCTTAACTTTTCCAAGATGAACCCATTTGTTTAGTCGAATTGCTTTCTGGTAGTTTAACTCAAACAAATTTTTCTTTATTGGAACAGGAGTCATCACTCGTCAGCCAACTCACTTTAAATAATTCAAAAAATTTATTTATTTTGTTGCAATTTCCCAATAAAATTCTCATATCAACATCTTTCTTCAAATTACCATCTTTAGCCGGATCCGGAAAAATCCGGAAATCCGGTTTTCAAAACGCCGGATCCGGAACCGGATTTTCATTTTCAAAAATTTACCGGTGGGATTTTTCCCGATAATCCGGAAAAACCGGAATCCGGAAAAATCCGGTGAGGCCCAAAAAACCCGGATTCCGGACCCGGATCCGGAAAAATCCGGCCGGAGTCCTGTCCGGTGCCTAGCCCTAATTTGAAGTTTTTGAATTTCTTGACCGCATTACTCTCCCGTTGCCATTGGGAAAGACATTTTCTGGAAAAAAAAGTCTGTGGTTCTTTTTATTGAAATTAAAATATGGTGAGCACTCATTTCGAAGGGCGCAAATTACGGCTAAACCTACATAAATAAATTTCAATGAATAATTACAGTGGCGAAATTATTTAAAAAATGCTATATAAATTATATGAAATGTGCTTTAAAGACAAAAAAATAAACATTTATTTATTTTTTTAATTCGTTATAAAGAAGAAAAAACTTTGCTAACAATATAATTAAAACTAATAGAATAATAATAAAAAAAACAATACAAATTAAATTGTTTTCAGTAACCCAATGTCAAAATTGATTGTTGGCATCACAACTCTAAATATATATTTGGCATTTGGAGCAATTTGGAAACATACATACCAGGGATGCAGCCGATTTCCGATTTTACAGTAATTAAATAAATTATTAGTAAGAATAAATAAAAACAAAACTTATGAAATAATACTTTTTGAAATTGAAGCCTACCGCCTAATATTAAAATTAGAAAATTAATTTAAATAAATTTAGGATAAATAAAATAATGAAAATACAAAACCTACGAGGATTATTTTAAGTTTATAATAAGGCAAAAAATCTAATTATTCAATATGATAATAAAAACTAGATTTAAGCGGTACCTGTACTATTACCGATTACAGTGCCTGTCCCGGTTTTATCGAATAAAATTTATTACCGAAGTATTATTTTATTAAGCTAAATTCATTTAAAGAAATGATCATACATTATCAACAAAGGGCAAGAAATGCTCAACTAAAGTCACAAATTAAGAAAACAACAATTAAAAATAAAATTATTTTATTAAAAAAAGTTATAATAATTTCTATTGCCATGAAAAAATTTGAAAAGTTTTCGCTGGGCCAAATAGCATTAGAATTTCAAAAATTGAATTAAATATGTTTTTAAACATCATTGTTTTACAAGAATCCAAACCATGCCACTTATGATATAATTTTGTTTAAAAAAAATAAATAAAATAATTTTTCTGTACTGTCAAAATAAAATCGATTGGCAATATTTTTTTTTAAATATAAAAAAAATAATTTATTACGACTTTTAAAACACCATTAGAAAATCCAAAAAAAAAAAAACTACACAATTTTAATCCCTTTTACTTCACAGAAAGCTATTGAGCAAGTGTAGACTGCATGAGTTACAGAATTTTAAAAACTCAAAAAGGCAGAATTAACTCATCAAATTGAGATTTATAACAAATATTTTATGAATCGCAGTTAAAAGACAAAATTATTAATTATCCTAATAATTTATTTCAAAACAAAATTATTAATTTATCCTAATAATTTATTTCAAAACAAAATTATTAATTTATCCTAATAATTTATTTCAAAACAAAATTATTAATTTATCCTAATAATTTATTTCAAATACCGTTTCCCTCTATTATTGCCACCCCCTCCAATTGAAGTAACTTCTATAATTTAAGGACCCCTTGAGAGTGATTGAAAAACGAAGCGCTCCCTCTATTTGAAGTATCCCTTCTAATTAAACTATACCCCAATATCTAAGTCAAAATTTGAAACAAAATTCTTAGTGAAAATTTTTTTGAATTTACTTCTTTTTTATTTTAAACAAGGCATGCTTTCACGAGACCATGCACATTTAAGGCATTTGGACTTTTAATTAACCAAAAGATGCCCATTTTAGCTGCAATAAAACCTTCTACTACTTTAACAATTGGCGTACTGTTTTTTTTCAACAAACAAAGAGACACAAATAATATGCGAAAGCCGGCAGCCATAGCAGAAGTATTTTTTAAGAGTTTAAATTTATTTCTTTTCGACATTCCTTATAAAAATGGAACAGTAGGCTTTCTTTATTAATAAAACATAAAAGGAAAAGGGTTGAAACAAAGTTTTAAATACAAATATAAAATTTTTTGAAAAAATTTTAAAAGTTTGCTTTTAATTTTCAGAATTTTACCAAAATTTATCAAGAAGTCCAATCTTTTATCGGAAAGGAACTTATATTAGAATTTTAAAATTTTATATGCAATGTAATAGGCCGTTTTTAAGATATGATTGATATGATTAATAATCACGGGCACAATTTGTTACGCTTATTTTGTTTTGGCCTATTTTATATGTTTGCCTAGAATTATTCTTACCCAAATATACAACAGAACTTTTTTCATATAATCTGCCGCCCACTTTTATTTAAGCAGATAAAGCTTGGAAGAGTAAATCCTTTTTGGAGTCAATGTGTATAATTAATTTAACATCATCAGCATACATTTTGTGCCAATGCCTGTTTAACTTTTTATATGACCTATTACTGAGAAAGTTCTGAATGAATCTGATTATTTCCCGGAAATCTAAAAATGAATTCCCAAAAAAAAATACCAAAATTTATTAAAACGACAAATTATTTTATAATCTCATTTAAATTGTTTTTTTTCTAATTTGAATAAAAAGTAAATTAAAAGACAAATTAATTAAAACAGACTCAATTATACCCTAAAGAAAAGACAAACTGGACTTATTGGGTCGCTTTAAGACAGCATAAAGCAATTTAATTTATTAAATACTTACAATTAACACTTAAAAAGAAAAACGACTTAAAAAAAACAAAAACCCAACAAAAAAATTAATAAAATCAGCGGGAAAAAATATTTAAATAAAAAATGAACACCCAGAAAATAATTAAGTTTGTTTTGACTTATATAATTAATATGCCTTAGAAGACAAATTGGAATTTAAAATCACTGATAGGCTATTTAAATTTAAATAAATTTTCAATTTATTGCACAATATGATATATATAAAATAAATAATATATGCAACCCAAAACTTCGATAAAAGAAATTAACACAAAATTTAAAAAAGAAAAATGGGCAAATAGGAATAAAAAAGCGAACAATTAAAAACTCAAAACTAAGGTACGAAATTGAAATTAATTTATGTGTTATTCAATGGCAGCCAAACAAAATATTGAATTTACTTAATATAATCAAAACAAGACAAATTAAAGATGATACAACATTCACTTGGGCGAACGAGTGTAATGCAATACAATAAAAGTTATACCTTTCTAAAAAATAGAATTTGAATAGAAATAACAAAATTTAAAACTAGAGAACATTTAATTCATAACTTTTCACTATGCCAACTCTTGAAGATTTTCATAAACAATTTTAAAGTATATAATAAGAGTGGAAGGCGGCGATCCGGCCAACGCAAATTTTAAAAAAA
>JBDPZO010000001.1:5962010-6177782 GCA_039877585.1 Heterodera filipjevi
TATAATTCTCAAAGTATGCTTCAATGTCCATTCAACGAAACATGGAAATTTTAACAAATTATATTAATAAGAAATTTTAAATTTCTAAAAATATCTAATTTTAAAACAGCTCAAATGGAGTTCAGAGCATACAAACAATAATAATTTATAATCTTAATTTACTTTATTGATAAATTATTATTTCTTACAAGTTATAGAAAAAATATATAATATGTCTTCATAAACTGATGACAATATACAAGTGTTCCGTTAAAATAAAGACACCCTATTTTTATGAGTTTGACTACTTTCCGTGAACCTATTAAACTGAATTTCAATTCTGACATATTAAAATTCTAAAGTGCGAAATTTTTGAATTTTTTTTTTCAAAAAAGGATGTTCCATTCGAATTTAGACACTTTTTCAGAAGCTTATTTAATAAAGCCCTAAAAAATGTGTAAAAAATTCATGTCAAATAACTTTTCATGTTAATCAAAAGAGGGTAACTAACCCATCAGATTCATTCTTCAGTCGAACCGAAAAACTCGAAAATCGCTTGAAACCGGGGTAATTCGAAAAAAAAATTCTAGGGGTTTGGAAAATTTTGCGAAAAACGAATGGCAGACAGATAGAGCACAAAATTTCAACAAAACGCCGTTTGAATGGTGTCTTTACGCCTTGTCTTCGAGAAGGGGCAAATGTCAAATATAAAGTACCCAAAAAATAGTCAATTTTCTATTTGTTGTTTTGGCGATTTCGTTAGTCAAACCAAACGCCCTCCTCGGAGAAAAAGCGTAGGCATCAGGATGCCGCCGATTTCCGGTTTTCCGATGTTTTTGGGGTCGAATCGATTTTCCGATTTCCGATATTTTGGGGAAAAACGGAATTAATTTTCTCAAAAATAAATAAAAATTTTCGAAAAATGAGAAGTTTTTGGTCAAAAAAAAAATAATAAAAAAATTTTATTATTTGTAGAAAAAAAATTTCCGATTTCCGATGATTTTTGGACCGGAATTCCGATTTTCCGATTTCCGCCAGAAAATTTTGGACATCGGAATTCCGGTTTTCCGATTTCCGATTTTTCAAATCTGAGTCGGCGGCATCCTGGTAGGCATACCATTCAAACGGCATTTGTAGAGAATTTTGTGCTCTGTCTGTCGGCCAGATTTAATTTTTTTTTAAAATTGTTAACCCCCTAAAAATTTTTCTCGATTTACCCCGATTCCAAGCCATTTTCGATTTTCTGCTTCGACATGAAGGAGTCGTCTGACAAAGTTGGAATCGTAACCTTTTTGGTCAGCATTAAAGTTATCTTGACATGAATTCGCTACTAAAAAAGTTAAGGCTCCTCTGAAAAATGTCCTTTATTAATGGAACACACCAAAAATAAACATTTTTGGTATAACCCGTAGATTTTTATTGAAATTTAAATTTATTTAAAAGATAATATTAAGAAAAATTTTATATATTGGAAAAAAGATTTTATGAAAAAAATTACAAGAATTAAATAAAATGGATTCCACAGAATAATGGCTACAATTATATAAAAATTGTTTTATAAGATAAATAAAAAAACATAAAAACTTTCATGCGCGTAGAAATAGAATACAAAAACAAAATGACTACAGAATAGAGAAACACTTATTATCTTTTAATGAAAAAAAAAATCACAAACAAAAACAAACAGTAAATAAAAATTCAATATTTTTTATCTTTCAAAGTTTATTTAAATATTTTATGAGAATCGAAAGCAAAGAAAAAAAGTAATAAACGGTAGAATATTGAATTTAAATTGTTATCACGACATCTTAAATCAATACAATAACAAGAACCAATATCACAAAAGAGAAATTTCAACAATTTAAGAAAATGTTATCAAAAAAATCTGTAATTTAAAAGAAAAAATAAATAAAAAACTTATAATATTTAAAAATAATAAGTAAAAAAAAACTTTTTCAACAAAAACTATGTAAAGAGCTCAACAATAGACAATTACATCTTTTAAAGTAATATATTTGGAGAAATGACAAGCCTATATTTAATACATTGTAATTGTTTAAATTATTGGGTCGGCATTCTCTTTTAATGGCCAAGGACCGAAATTTTATGGTAAAGCACCCGACCTTTTCTTTCTAACTATGGTATTCGCCTGCGGACCAAAAGGGCATGATAAAATAAGGCTTCAGGGCTATTCCAGGAGATAGCCATTTTCTTGTAAAATCCGTGTCATTTGGGCCCATAATGGGTTCCCAGTTTTTAGGATATGATTGTAATGTTATTATTGTGTTAATTTGGGTCGGCATTCTCTTTTAATGGCCAAGGACCGAAATTTTATGGTAAAGCACCCGACCTTTTCTTTCTGACTATGGTATTCGCATGCGGACCAAAAGGGCATGATAAAATATTATAAATTGTTTAGGCTTCATGGCTATTCCAGGAGATAGCCATTTTCTTGTAAAATCCGTGTCATTTGGGCCCATAATGGGTTCCAGTCTTCAGGATAGGTTTGTAATTTTTTAAATTAATTGGGTCGGCATTCTCTTTTAATGGCCAAGGACCGAAATTTTATGGTAAAGCACCGACCTTTTCTTTCCGACTACGCTATTCGTCTGTGGACCAAAGGGTCATGATAAAATATTATAAATGTAATGGGGTTTCAGCTTTTAGGATATGATTGTAATTGTTTAAATTATTGGGTCGGCATTCTCTTTTAATGGCCAAGGGACCGAATTTTAAGAATGAGAGGGTGGGTGAGCGGGAGGATGAGAGGGAGGATGAGGAAAAAGAGGGAGGAGGAGGGTGAGAAGAACGATGAGAGGGAGAATGAGAGGGAGGATGAGAGGAAGGGTGAGATGGAGGATGAGAGGAAGTGGCAACTATACACAACTTACCCCAAAATTAAATTAATGTACCGAAATTTTTGTCATTTGAAAAAATTTATTAAACGAATTTAAAGATTCGTTTAAATTTTTTTTTTAAAAAGAAAATTAAATGCATAAATTTATTACTTTTAAAAAATTCTTCATTGGCGAAAAACTATTAAAATTATTTGAATTAAATTATTATAACAAATATCAAATAATGCTCCATATTTAATCATCATTAATCCAATGAAAAGATAAATTGATGCCTCGAGAAGACGCAGAAACTTTGCTGACCTCAGACAAGAATATTAATAAATGTTATGTATGTCTGTTTCTCTGACATACACTATTTAATTATGTTATTTTTCCGTCTCACTCTGACAATGACTTATTGATTATTTGGTTATAAATACTCCTGCATCCGCTCACTCGGATGCCATTCGCCATTCGTCTTTCTATTTCTTTTATTATTATTCATTATTTATTATTGTTGTTGACTCGCATAAATAATCTACACTTATTGGACAAATATCAAACTCTCGGACATAACATTGGCGCAGTCAGCAATTGACTAAGCCATAAAACGGCATTTCTATTCAATTTATTTGCAATTCTAATTATTCATCAATTCGTCGCAACCTTTCCTTTCCCCGTTACACATTCGGCCTTAACGATAAGTCGAAAGATAAGTAGACCGCTTTCGCAAAAAGGTCGGAGAGGGCTCACGGAAACAATTACGTCATTGCGACCGCTGATTGCACTTTCGTGAGAAAAGACGTTTTTGTGAACACTTAAGTCACTGCGACCGCTGAGTGCACTCGCTTTAACGCAAATTCCCATCACAAAGGTTGTTGACACTATTTGGTCTATCACCATCATTATTCATTGCTATCAAGCCGTTTCAAAATTTTTATTACAAAATTTGTCCATTAAAAGTGTGTCTTGTCTGTCTTTCATTATCAATCATAATCATTTCTGTCTAAATGGCTACTGATCTCGCAAATTTGCTTCAACAGTTGTTGACCGCACAGGCGGCACAGCAAACACAATTCACTCAAGCACTCGATGCTCTTGTGAAAAATAGCTCGGCACCAAATCATGCTGAACTTTATTCAACAATTCATAATCAATTAATCGAGTTTCAGTACGACCCCGAAATCGATGCCACTTTCAAAAGTTGGCTGGATCGTTTCGCGGATTTTATTCAGGTTGATGGACAGACTCTTCCTGACTCAGTGCGTGTTCGACTGGTCTTGAGCAAGCTCGGTGCACAAGAATATGCGCGCTATTCAGAACATGTGTTGCCAGCAAAACCGACGGATTTCAATTACAACGAAACGGTGGACAAACTCAAAGGGCTGTATTGTGAGACAAAATCACTTTTTGTTCGCAGATTTGAATGTTTTCAATTGACTAAAGCTGAATCTCAATCCCCTCTAGACTTTGCAGGCGAAGTCAACGCGAGATGTGAACGAGCCCGGATGGAACTTACAAAAGATGAAATAAAAAGTTTGATTTTTGTTTCAGGTCTTTCAGACTCAGAGCAGGACATTCGCGAGCGTTGCCTCAAATTGATGGAGGACGCTCGAAAGAAAACGCCGCCGGAAGTGTTGAAGTTCGATCGCCTAGTCGATGCCGACCGAAAATGGGCCCACGTTCAAAGTCTCCGACTCGTTTTGCAGGCAAACCACGTTCAAAGCAAAATGGTCAGCAGTCAAATGTGCTTACACGATTCAAATGTCGTTGGTGCAACCAATTGCATTGGGAGCGCAATTGTCAGCATCGGCCAACATGTTCAAAATGTGGTCGAGCGGGACATTTAACAACGGAATGTTGGTGGACGAAGGGCAGAAACAAACAAAGCCGCGATTCAATGTCAGTCCTGAGCGTGGATGGCACAACCGATCAATGGCTCACTTTGGAATGCCTGATAAATGACCGGCCAGTTTCGCTTATAATCGATTCTGCCTCCCGGATTACTGTTATTCAAACTAGTCTTTGGGAAAAATTGGGTAAACCACCTCTTAAATCAGGGGAGTCCCATGGCAAATCGTACTCGGGTCACAAATTTGTTTTGTCAGGATTTTTCAATTGCGAAGTTCAGTACAGAGGAGCAATACTTAGCCTTGAATGCTATGTTTCTCCAGACGGTGTGCTGAATCTCTTCGGTCTCCCTTGGATCCGTGCATTTGAGCAAAAACTGAAGATACCCATTGCAACGACTCTGAATATAGGCGAATTTCAGCCTGTGCATGCAATTTTGCCAAATTCGTTAACATCTGATGAATTAACGAATCAGCTCAAAAACGATTTTTCAAATGTTTTCAATCCCTCTTTAGGACATTGCACTAAATTCAGGGCTCACCTTTATCTCAAAAAGGATGCCAAACCGATTTTCTGTCGCGCACGGCCCGTACCTCATGGTGTACGTGAGACCGTCGACAATGAATTGGATCGTCTGTTGAAAATTGGGGCAATTAAAAAAAATCGATTTCAGTTCATGGGCAGCACCCATTGTGGCTGTTCGAAAGAAATCGGGCGAAATTAGGGTATGCGTTGACTTTTCAACCGGACTAAACGATGCCTTGGAGTTCGACCGTCACCCTCTTCCTAGACCCGACGACATTTTTAATTCGTTGCGTGGAGCATCAATTTTCTCACAAATTGATTTCAAGGATGCATACTTGCAGCTTGAATTAGATGACAAATCCAAAGAGTTGGTCTGTGTAAACACTCACAAGGGTCTATTCCAATTTCAGCGATTACCTTTCGGTATTAAGTCAGCACCGACCATTTTTCAGAAATTAATGGATGAGATGGTCGCTGGACTTCCGGGTGTTTTTGTGTACTTAGACGACTTTATAGTCGCAAGTTCCAATATTCAGGACCATTATACCACTCTGTTTAAATTCTTTTCCCGCTTACAGGATTGGGGGCTCAGAATTAAGCCAAGCAAATGCAAATTTCTTTGTCCTCAGTTAAAATTCCTTGGGCACATCATCTCAGCAGATGGCATTCGTCCAGATCCGGCTCGTTCCGAAGCGATTGCTCGTCTTCCGGCTCCCACGGACACACAAACGCTTCGCTCGTTTCTCGGTGCAATAAATTATTATTCCCGTTTCGTTAAAAAGATGCGCAACCTCCGAGCTCCGCTGGATGAATTGTTGAAAAAGGATGTTAAGTGGCATTGGGACATGCCTCAGCAAAATGCGTTCGATGAAGCAAAACAAACAATTCGTTCTGATCTTTTGCTCACGCATTATGATCCAAGTAAGCCCATAATCGTAGCTGCTGATGCAAGTCGATATGGCATCGGCGCGACTCTTAGTCACGAATTCGTTGACGGTACAGAAAAAGTGGTAGAGCATGCCTCGGGGTCACTATCTCCGGCCGAACAAAATTATTCCCAAATTGAGAAAGAAGGCCTAGCACTCATCTTTGCCGTTTTGAAATTTCACAAGATGCTCTATGGCCGTCCTTTTGTGCTTCTCACCGATCACAAGCCGCTGATCTCAATCTTTGGTTCGAAGACCGGTATTCCAATTTACACGGCTTCACGACTTCAAAGATGGGCTCTCATTCTTTTAAATTATGATTTCAAAATAAAATATATTTCAACAAAAGATTTTGGTCAAGCAGACATGTTGTCTCGGCTCATTGCTGATCAACGCACCGTGGAAAATGAAGAAAAAGTCATAGCCACAACCGAATCTTTCTCTTCCCTTTCAGAAGAAGAATTTGAGATAAGCGCAAGCGCCGTTGAATATGTTTTTCAGGCGAATTTTGAACAACTTCCGATTGATTCGGTTGAGGTAGCCAAGCACACGCAGAACGACGAAGTGCTATCGCAAGTGTTGCAATGTTGCCGTACAAGTTGGCCAAAAGAGTTGGATCCTAAATTGTCGGCATATTTTGTCCAACGTTCAAAAATTTCACAAATCAATGGATGCCTTTTATTTGGAGACAGGATCATTGTCCCATTGGCACTGCGACAGCGCATTCTCTCAACTTTGCATTTCACACACCCAGGCATAGTCAGGATGAAGGCGCTCGCACGTCAATTCGTATATTGACCGAAAATTGATTTGGACATTGAACGGTTGGTTAGGTCATGTCCCGATTGTGCTTTTGCAGCCAAAATGCCGACCAAAGTTCCGCTTCGACCTTGGCCATCAGCAGGAGAGGCTTACGAACGATTGCATATGGATTTTGCAGGCCCATGTGCAGATGGATTCAAGTATCTAATCATTGTTGACTCATACAGCAAATGGCCAGAAGTGATCAAAATGAACTGCACTTCTGCTCAATTTTTGATCAAACAACTTACTTGGTTGTTTTCGCGTTATGGTCTTCCAAAAGAAATTGTTTCTGACAACGGTCCCCCTTTCAAATCAACTGAAATGAACAAATTTTTCAGTTCAAAAGGTATCAAACATTCGTTTTCCCCTCCATTTCACTCACAGAGTAATGGACTCGCGGAACGATTCGTTGACACTTTCAAGCGAAACATGAAGAAATGTTCAAGTAATGATAGCGAATGGGTTCAAAATTTTCTGTTAGCTTATCGCAGTACTCCTATCGAGACTTTGCAAGGAAGGACGCCAGCTGAACTTTTCTTAGGGCGACCAATCAAAACTATTTTGCCCCTTTTGAAACCAGTTTTGAAGAAAGAAGTTGACAACAACACCATCACACAAACGACAATGAAATAGTACTTCAACACAAAACATGGTGTCAAAGAACGTGTTTTCAAAGTTGGAGATCGAGTTCTGTTCATCAATTACAGAAACAACAAACGTATGTGGCTTTACGGTAAAATTGTCAAAGGTAATGGTGTAGTTTGGCAAATTTATTCGGAACAATTAAACGCAACAATAAAACGACATTCAAATCAAATGCGTTTGTCGGTTCCCATTCCTTATAAGGTTCCCGATCAAAATCAGACAATTCCTTTGTTGCAAAATCGTACCCCGTCACCGGTACGTCAACCGTTGAACATCACGCCAGTGCACAGTCCTTGACGAGTACATTTTGCCAATGATCAACAACAGAAATCGCCGGAACCAAGGTTGAACCAGGAACCACCGCCATTACGTAGATCAATGCGATTAAGGCGTCCGCCCAAAACTTATAGCCCTTAGTTCAAACTTAAAGGGGAGGTGTTATGTATGTCTGTTTCTCTGACATACACTATTTCATTATGTTATTTTTCCGTCTCACTCTGACAATGACTTATTGATTATTTGGTTATAAATACTCCTGCATCCGCTCACTCGGATGCCATTCGCCATTCGTCTTTCTCATTCTTTTATTATTAATCATTATTTATTATTGTTGTTGACTCGCATAAATAATCTACACTTATTGGACAAATATAAAAACTCTCGGACATAACAATAAATACAAATATTAATATAATACGATAAAAATTTTACGCAAATAAAAAAAAATGATGCTACATAAACATAAATTCCAAAACAATAAAAAATGATTATTTATGTACTTTGCAAGATAAAGAATTGAATTATCAAAAATAATAATTAATACAACAACAATTTTAATAAAATAAATAAAAACTTTAAATATGTGATCTATAGAGCAGAACTTCAAAACATACGATACCGAAAAAAAGTTTGGAACCACTTGAATGAATTTTTATTTTCACTCATAAGTCACTGAGACTCCATCTTAATAAGATGTTCAAACAGCGTTTTTAGAGCAAATTTTATCAACTTTCAAAGAACTATCGTTTAAAAAAAATTGCTAAATCAACTTTGTCAGATCACTCCCTCATGTCGAACCCGAAACCCCGAAAATGGCTTGAAATGAGGGGTAAATTCAGAAAAACCTACCCTTCTTCTCATCCTCACTCTCATTCTCCCTCTCATCCTCCCTACTATCCTTCCTCTCATCCTCCCTCTCATTCTCCTCCTCCCTCTAATCCTTCCTCTCCTCCTCCCTCTCATCCTCCCTCTCAAATGAGAGAGAGGGTGAGAGGAAGGATAAGAGGGAGGAGGAGGATGAGAGTAAGAATTTGAAATGAGGGGTAAATTCAGAAAAACCTACCCTTCTTCTCATCCTCACTCTCACTCTCATTCTCCCTCTCATCCTCCCTACTATCCTTCCTCTCATCCTCCCTCTCATTCTCCTGTCATCCTCCCTCTCATCCTTACTCTCATTCTCCTTCATATCCTTCCTCTCAGCTTCCCTCTCATTCTCATCCTCTCTCTCATCCTCCCTCTCATCCTTCCTCTCATCCTCCTCTCACCCTCCCTCTCATTCTCACTCTCCTCTAATTCTCCTCCTCCCTCTAATACTTCCTCTCCTCCTCCCTCTCATCCTCCCTCTCAAATGAGAGAGAGAGGGTGAGAGGAAAGATAAGAGGGAGGGGGAAGGTTAGAGGAAGGATGAGAGGGAGGGTGAGCGGGAGGATGAGAGGAAGTGGCAACTATACACAACTTACCCCAAAATTCAATTAAGTACCGAAATTTTTGTCATTTGAAATTATTTATTAAACCAAATTAAAGATTCGTTTAAAAGTTTTTTTAAAAAAAGAAAATTAAATGCATAAATTTATTACTTTTAAAAATATCTTTCTTGGCGAAAAAATATTAAAATTATTTGAATTAAATTATTATAACAAATATCAAATAATGCTCCATATTTAATCATCATTAATCCAATGAAAAAATAAATTGATGCCTCGAGAAGACGCAGAAAACTTTGCTGACCTCCGACAAGAATATTAATAAATGCAAATATTAATATAATATCGATAAAAATTTTACGCAACAAATAAAAAAACATAATGCTACATAAACCTAAATTCCAAAACAATAAAAATTGATTATTTATGTACTTTGCAAGATACAGAAACGAAATATCAAAAATAATAATTAATACAACAACAATTTTTAATAAAATAAATAAAACTTTAAATATGTGATCTATAGAGCAGAACTTAAAACATACGATACCGAAAAAAAGTTTGGAACCACTTGAATGAATTTTTCTTTTCACTCATAATTCACTGAGACTCCATCTTAATAAGATGTTCAAACAGTGTTTTTAGAGCAAATTTTATCAACTTTAAAAGAACTATCGTTTAAAAAAAATTGCTAAATCAACTTTGTCAGATCACTCCCTCATGTCGAACCCGAAACCCGAAAATGGCTTGAAATGAGGGGTAAATTCAGAAAAACCTACCTTTCTTCTCATCCTCACTATCATTCTCCCGCTCATCCTCCCTCCTATCCTTCCTCTCATCCTTCCTCTAAACATCATCCTCCCTCTTATCCTCATCCTCCCTCTTATCCTTCCTCTCATCCTCCCTCTCATTCTCCTCTCATCCTCCCTCCTATCCTTCCTCTCAGCCTCCCTCTCATCCTTCCTCTTAACATCGTCCACCCTCTTATCCTTCCTCTCCTCCTCCCTCTCATCCTTCCTCTAAACATCGTCCTCCCTCTTGTCCTTCCTCTCCTCCTCCCTTTCATCCTCCCTCTAAAATGAGGAAGATAAGGGGAAGGAGAAGAGGGAGGATGAGATGGAGGATGAGGTTAAGAGGGAAGGGGAAGGTTAGAGGAAGGATGAGAGGGAGGGTGAGCGGGAGGATGAGAGGAAGTGGCAACTATACACAACTTACCCCAAAATTAAATTATGTACCGAAATTTTTGTCATTTGAAATTATTTATTAAACCAATTTGAAGATTCGTTTAAGATTTTTATTTAAAAAAAAGAAAATTAAATGCATAAATTTATTACTTTAAAAAAAATCTTCATTGACGAAAAACTATTAAAATTATTTGAATTAACTTATTATAACAAATATCAAATAATGCTCCATATTTAATCATCATTAATCCAATGAAAAAATAAATCGATGCCTCGAGAAGACGCAGAAACTTTGCTGACCTCAGACAAGAATATTAATAAACGCAAATATTAATATAATATCGATAAAAATTTTCGCAACAAATAAAAAAACATAATGCTACATAAACATAAATTCCAAAAGAATAAAAAATGATTATTTATTTACTTTGCAAGATAAAGAAATGAAATATCAAAAATAATAATTAATACAACAACAATTTTTAATAAAATAAATAAAACTTATATATGTAATCTATAGAGCAGAACTTCAAAACATACACACCGAAAAAAAGTTTGGAACCACTTGAATGAATTTTTCTTTTCACTCATAAGTCACTGAGACTCCATCTTAATAAGATGTTCAAACAGTGTTTTTAGAGCAAATTTTATCAATTTTAAAAGAAGTATCGTTTATAAAAAATTGCTAAATCAACTTTGTCAGATCACTCCCTCATGTCGAACCCGAAACCCGAAAATGGCTTGAGATGAGGGGTAAATTCAGAAAAACCTACCTTTCTTCTCATCCTCACTATAATTCTCCCTCTCATCCTCCCTCCTATCCTTCCTCTCATCCTTCCTCTAAACATCATCCTCCCTCTTATTTTCATCCTCCCTCTTATCCTTCCTCTCATCCTCCCTCTCATTCTCCTCTCATCCTCCCTCCTATCCTTCCTCTCAGCCTCCCTCTCATCCTTCCTCTTAACATCGTCCACCCTCTCATCCTCCTCTCACCCTCCCACTCATCCTTCCTCTCATTCTCCTTCATATCCTTCCTCTCAGCGTCCCTCTCATTCTCATCCTCTCTCTCATCCTCCCTCTCGATCTTCCTCTCATGGAGAATAAGAGGGAGGATGAGAGGAAGGGTGAGAGGGAGGATGAGAGGAAGTGGCAACTATACACAACTTACCCCAAAATTAAATTAATGTACCTAAATTTTTGTCATAAAACGTGTTTTTTAATTAATAAAATTTATTAATCCAATTTAAAGATTCGTTTAAAATTTTTTTTTAAAAAAAGAAAATGAAATGCATAAATTTATTACTTTTAAAAATATCTTTCTTGGCGAATGATGCCTCGAGAAGACGCAGAAACTTTGCTGACCTCAGACAAGAATATTAATAAATGCAAATATTAATATAATATCGATAAAAATTTTACGCAACAAATAAAAAAACATAATGCTACATAAACATAAATTCCAAAACAATAAAAATGATTATTTATGTACTTTGCAAGATAAAGAATTGAAAGCGTATTTAGAGCAAATTTTATCAACTTTCAGCTAAATCAAGTTTGTCAGATCCCTCACTCCTTTATGTCGAACCCGAAACCCCGAAAATGGCTTGAAATGAGGGGTAAATTCAGAAAAACCTACCCTTCTTCTCCTCCTCACTCTCATTCTCCCTCTCATCCTCCCTACTATCCTTCCTCTCATCCTCCCTCTCATTCTCCTCTCATCCTCCCTCTCATCCTTCCTCTTATTCTCCTTCATATCCTTCCTCTCAGCCTCCCTCTCATTCTCATCCTCTCTCTCATCCTCTTCCTCCCTCTTATCCTTCCTCTCATTCTCCCTCTTATCCTTCCTCTCATCCTCCCTCTCATCCTTCGTCTTGAACATCTCCGACAGCGAAATTTGGACAACGCATGAATCCTACGTCCAGTCAACAGCACCAGCAATCGAACTCGCGCAGCAATTCTACATCAAACAAAATTACCAACAAAGGACGACGGATCGCCAAAGGACAGCACATCATCGAAATCATAAAACTTTGGCAGCGATCCTGCGACCGTTTTGGCGAGCTGTACAACAAACCGGCCCGTAACAGATCAAGTTCAAACAGATCGGCCCAATGATCCAAGAGAATTACGGATATGACGAATGGATCGAGCGCCTCAACACGAAAACCGCCGAACTCTTCTCACAAGTGCAAACCAAAGCGCAGCACCCGAACTTTTTCACTCATTTCCCTGCGGATGAGTGTCGTCTCATCCCTGGCCCCAACGTCAAACACATCATTTTGGCGTACCAAGCCACGAATGAAAACATGACGCCAAAGCTGGCACCAATGATCCATCGACTCGCCAAATCAGAGATCGAAACTACTCTGATATTTGGAAAAGAGGACAACAACGAATGGATCCGCAACACACGCGAGCTCTTCGACGTCGTGCGCCAATTGAAAGCAGGCTTCTTCGTGTTCAACCGTGAAACAGGAGAAGCGCGAAAAATTGCAAACCGCATCAAGCAGACAATGGAGGAGCTGATGGACATTGAACTGAATCCGGAGCCATCAACCTCGGCACCGAGCTCGCGCATCGGGTCAGCAAAAGGCAACGAACCATAAACACCCTGATGGTCGGCAGTCTACTCGGATTGCTCTTTAGTACGGCCACGGGACACCGATTCGTCAAAAAAGATTCGGAGGCGTGGGCACCTGGCATGGCGCACTAAACTTCATCGCGACTGGTTTCACGGATCGGAACCAACAAAGGGCACCCAGATACACGCCAGCGGTCAGCCGCTATATCGAACGTGTTCTTGCCCGCAAAAAAAGCCTACTCGGTCCGACAGACCCGCCTGATCCAACGACCTCGCCTCCAGCCACAACGACGATCCGACCACTCATGTGAATAGCCAAGCTCCTGCATTATGTACGCATAATAGTGGTAGTATATTGAGCTATCAAACACTTCGACACCCGAAATGTAGACTTTCAGCGATCGAACAAAACTGCCTACAAAATTTTGAATAACACCTTAAAAGCTCCAGTACGCTCATTTTATTAATAGCCACATTTGTTGGTGGAAGGTTAAACAAAGATAGACTACCTTCAAGACCTTCGACACTATTTTTGTCGATGTTTTTGATAATACTTATGTTTAATAAGAATACGTTGTTGTACTTAGTACCACTATATGGTAATTAATCTAAAATAGACTTTCACTTTCATCACTTTCATAGTGTCAAGGAAAGCTTAGCTGATTCATGATTTTGCTCCGTCGGCGTTTAATTGTCCCAATTCTACCAATGGCAAGATCATTGGAGCTGATGCCACTAGCGTTTTTAACCATTAACACTCGTTGCCCTCTTCTACCATCGACACCATAACTTCCACCTTTTCCACATTGGTGTAATTTTCCCGTAAGGTTTTCCAACCCTTGCTTTGCATGGGTCTCAAGAGATTCCTTCAATGCTTTACCCTGGCACAAATCGCGAGAACGCGGGTTCCTGCAGCAATTCCCTCCTTAGATGCACTGGAGAGCAGATTTGATGCCACAGGCATCAGAAATCGTGCTACATTTTGCAGAAGACCGCCTCCACGTTGGTAGCGCGTACTGACAAAATACTGCTGTTCGCCTCTTCCTTCTTGTTGTGAGGCTAAAAATGTTGACCAGTCGATCGAGTCAGGGTTGAAGAAGACATGAGTCATCTTAGAATAGTTTTCGTTTAAAATGAAGTGTTAGAACGCAATTACCCCAGTTATATTTAATGTAACGTCCAAACGCTGTTTGAATTTCGATTTTGATTTCGGAAATTCGTTTGTTCTGTATTGGTTTGAAAAACTCATTGGTATATATAACCTCTGGCACGTCCAGTGGACCTGTGCCTGACACATTGACAACTCGCAACAACGGAGCCACACGATCTCCAATAATTGTGTCTTCCACCAGCTTTTGTGCATAAACATACAATTGCCTTACACCACCCCGACAGATCGGGTAAGTATTTGGCCGGATGATTATAGTACAGCCGAGTGTTCTCAAACCCTAACACATAGGCAAGATGGCTGCTAGCATCAACATGTTGTACTCCAGTACCAATCTTTATGTAAAATCTTTGAGTTATCTCATTGAAAAGAAATTCTACTGCTTTCCTTTGCTGTTTCTGATGACCCATGAGCATTTTCACTCTGTCAGACACATAAGTTACTCCTTTTTTATCACCTCCTCTCCCTTTGTCTGAAAGCGCTTGAGGATCAGGCAGATCTGGGAGCTCATCTAGATCATGCTCCGATTTTGGCATATCATTTTCGGGCACAGTAGAAGCAAGCTTGTCTTCTGACAATTCATTGGCAGTCGTATCTCTGCTATCATCGTCATTATATGAAGGAAATCTGATGGTAACATTGGTGTGGATTTTTGCCCATTATCACCTGTCTTTGGTAGCTTTTTAATTTGGGCCGTTAACAATCCTTCCTCATCTTTGGTCGTTACCGATGGTTCCTTTTGGGCACTTAATGATGATGCTGATGAATAATTATCTTCAATCTCATATTCATTAGAGGGAAATTCCTCCGCTTTTTTATCGGTACCAATGACCAAAATTGTGTCTTCATCTTTTTGACCATCAGGCTGCTCAAGCGACTCCTCTTTTTCTTTCATTACTTTTTGTTTGGCTTGATCCGGCGACCATTTCTCTGTCTTCTCCATTTCGCTTTCTTCAATTCCATATTCTGTAGATGGAAATTCATTAATGGTATCGTCTTTGATTTCAATTTTTTCTTCTTCCAATTTTCCTTCTTTTTTCTCCGATACATACGGTACCTCTGCCTGCTCTTCAGCTCGTTCCGGCTGCTTCTCAGAGCTGTCTCCAATTTCATATTCGGAGGAGGGAAATTCGGATTCCGTATTTTTAATAGTGCTAATATCATGCTGACTTTTTTCCCGCTCCAGTTCCATTAAGACTTCGGGAATTTCCTTTTCTAGCTCCTTTTCTTGTTGTATATTAGTCGCCGCACCCTTTTTGGCTGCTTCTTCTTTCTCTTTGACTGCAACCGTGAATTTGTCATTTAATTCATGCATTTTATTATTCAACTGTTTTATCTCCAGTGAACAGTTTTTATAACTTCGTATGCATTTTTTGCAGTATTGATTAGCTTTCGCACTTCTGTCAAATTTTTCATTCGATAATGTTTATCAGACTCTTGCTTAGCGCTTATTACTTTTGACGGTTCATTTCCTACCTTTTTTGCCAATTCGTCTATCTTCTTATCTAATTCAACAATTTGGTCAAGCCAATCCTTGAGTTGGGGGGCACTTGAATATGTGTTAAGCCTACCTTCTGCAACGCCTCTATTATGTTTTGAGTTGGCAACTAATATGCGAATATAGTTATCTGTTAGGGGTGCTTTCTGTGCTGTTTGGTGAATTTCATTTTTTGCTTTTTCTAACAAATTGTCTTCTTGCGTGGACTGTTGTTTTACCATAGGTTCCAACTCTTTGTCCGCTTTTTTTGGGCTTTCACGCTCCAATTCCTTTTCCAGTGGTTTTACCGGTTCGTGTTCAATTTCTTTTTCTACGGTTGGCTTTGAATGTGTGTGTTTCGTTTCTTTGTCATCAGATAGTTTTGGAACTGGTGGCTTGGTTACCCTTCCAACTTCCTTTTCTACGGTTGGCTTCAGCTTTTCCATTTGTTTTTCTTGCTGCTGTTTCGGTTGCCCGGCAGGGAACTGAGGGTCTTCGACCGGCCTTGGCACCGTTACTTATGCATTTAAAAAATTGTACACTGCCGTCACTACATGATTTGCAAGCTCATTCACTCCAAGCTGGTCCTCAGGTGCTGTGCTAAAATACATGGGTGTAAGCTGAGCAATGTAGTTTTTCGAGTTTTTAAGAGCTTGTTTGGACATATCTGCGTGTTTACGGCATTCATTCAAGTTCTTGTCGAGGCTTAGAAATTTCTTCAACTGATAATAATTTCAACGATTCAGTAGAATTTGATCCGGTGACTGGCTTATTAAAATTGGTCAAAACCTGTCCTGATTGCATATCGATTCCAAATTTGTCCGGTTTTTTCCAATAATATTCATAATTTTTGAAAAATTTTTCTGACGTATTTTCACGTCTTGTGAACGTGTTGGCGTACTACTGCTACTACCTTCTGTAGCCGATGAATAATCTGCCGACGATTCATTCACGTTTTCACTCTTTTTTTTACGTGATGCTCTTATTAATCGTAACGGTTGACGTTTATTCTCTTGTTCTACGGCTGTTTCTATTTTTGCCATTTTATGAATTCCCATATATGGAGCAACTTTTGGTATTGCAGAACTCGGGTTTCCTTCTACGATCACTTTCTGTGGTTTATTTTCAATCAACTCTTTGAGTTGACGTCTCCGTTTGTACAGCCAAGAGTGTCGTTTCATTTTAATATCAGCTCCGATTGTTTTATCATTCAAATTTTTATGTATATTTGATTTATTGATGATATTTCATCTTGTATAGGATCGCCTCGGCTACCCATACTCTTCACTATGTTCATAAGCGCAATGTATTCGGTTTCCGGAACCATAACCATTTTCTTTGTGTGCTTCATTATGCTGTTATTTTTTCAAGCAGATGTTGAGCTAAAACGCTAAGCACAGGCACAAGAATAGCACCAAGGGCAATTCCGCTCCCTTGGCCGAGCTGTGTTCTCACTGCGAGCGCGTGCTATGGCCCTGTAATAGTCCGCGTATCGTGACAACCGTCGCTTCTGGCTTGGATTTAAACGAAAATTAAATATTAAAATATTTGCGCAAATTTCGACCAGGGCAAATATTTGTTCTGTTGATGCTCCCTGCAATAGCTGAAAAAAGAAGTGCTTAAATAGTGTAATTAATATGTAGGGGCAGTTACTCAGATTTCATGATGTATTCGAGCCATTGTGTTAAATCAGCCGAACTGCCAGATAATTCTACTGTTTCGTTCCATGAACAACACTCTGTTGTCAATTTGGCTGTTTTAAACAGAGTCTGTGGGTCTGACTCGGATATTTTGGCAGGTGTTGGTGATTTCTCGCCTGCCAAATCGTTTTCAAAAGTTTGAGGGGCTGTTGGTATAAATGATGATGGTGATTTTTTTTGTGGGAAATCTTCATCAGGCGGTTCGGTTTTTGGTTGTATGAGCGGCTGTTCGCGAATAATTTCTATTAACTGTATATCGCTTAAAACAATCTGCTTATATAGTGACGGGGGTGGGTGTGGGGGGGGGGGGGGTGATTAATTAGAATAAGGGGCAGGGGTCTGGACCCTTTAATATGACATGGGGCAGGGGTCCAAGGGCACTTAATAGGACAAGGGGCAGGGGTCCGTGAGAATATTAATATTGTTATAATTTCTTGGTAAATCCGAAATTGAAAATTTTGTTCTCGATGATTTGTTGTAGAGACCCTTGTCTACAAAATGTGATATGACATCTGTCTGAAAACATTCTGAATGAAGTTATTAAGCGTTTTGTCATCCCAGGTTTAAATCAACGAATGGATTTCATCGTTATTAGAGATTGGGCTATGGGCGGGGGACTGGTTGCTTATTAAAGATTGGGCTAGGGGCGGGGGTCTGGATCCTTTAATAGGACTGGGGCAGGGGTCTGGACTCTTAATATGACAAGGGGCAAGGGTCTGAACACTTAATAGGACAAGGGGCAGGGGTCCAAGGGCACTTAATAGGACAAGGGGCAGGGGTCTGGTCGACCCCTGTCCGTTGATTATATGCAGTGCTTTAAGTTACAGGGGTAGGGGTCCCAGACCCCTGCCCCTGTGACCCTATACTACTAATATCACTTGGCGCTCCTGTACGAAAAGGTTGTCTTTTGATGGCGATTGGTTTTGAAAATTTTTACGTCGGCCAATAAGCATTTACAAATCTTCAAAGCTTTATCACACTATTTTGAAAGTCGAGCAAAATTCAAAGAATTTAGTGGGTCACCAAAACGGAGATCGGTCCTCTTAAAGTGGGGAGAACTCTGTGGCGCCGAATGCGACGCCTTTTTTTGCTCTGGATATCGACCATTACTTAACAAACTTTATTTAAAAAATAATTTACGCAATAAAAATTCTGGAATAAAATGAGAATTAAATAAATTTTAACTAATAATTCAGGTTGGATATAAATAAAATAAGATTAGAAAAAATATTTGCCAAAAGTAAAATTTTATTTTCAAGCAAATAATAGTAGGCAAAAAAAACCTTTAAAAAAATGAAACATTTCAATCGAAATTAAAAAAGATTCAACATTAACTGGAGGAAAAAAATTAATGGTTGTCTATAATCGATAAAAGTTCGTGAATAATTCTTTTATACATTGAAAAACAAAAACTTTATTGAATTTTTAAGATTGTTAGTAAAAGAAATAAAAAGATTTTATAATAAATAAGAATAAAATATTATAAAGTTAATTATTCTTTGTTTAATGCAGAACCTAATTAATTCAGCTCAAAAATACCTGGTCATAACGAAAAATAATAACTATTACAATTGGATATTTGCAATATATTATATTATAAATCTAATTAGCTAATTAAAAAAAAAGAAAGAAGCAAAATAATAATTATTCTTGAAGAAAAACGTGAAAGACTTAAAATTATAAAAATTTCTATTGAGAAAAGCATACATAAATGAATAAAGTTAAAAACTTATTATTCTTAACAATAAAAAAAAACGAAGCTCATGAAACAGCTCACATTAAAGCGAGTCAAAATGAAAATAATCATTATTTTGGTAAATTTAATGCATAAATGTTTATGGCTGTTTTTTTCTTCAAAATAAACTACCCTAGAAAAAAATAACAATGAATTATTAATTATAATTTTTTTGTTCAATAAAATTTTTAATTAGTAGTTAATATCTGATTATAAATTAAAAATGATAATGATGAAATTAAACATAATTTAATTAGATAAAATATTTAAGCGCTTTTTTACCCATTTAAAAATTTTGTTAGTTTATTGAATTTTTATCATTTATTATTTGGAGGAAATCAGGAATTTCAATATTTTCAATTTTTTGTTTTTATAAATCATTTAAGGTATTTAGCTGTTATGCCTTTTTTGCAATATTTCAATAGCTCTTATTATTGGTGTTATAACAAGGGATGTCAGTTATAAATTTTATATTTTGAGTTATTTATCCTATCTGTTAGTTAGAGCACGTTTTATATTCAGTTTTTTTAATTGATTTGTTGTTATAATCAAACACCTATGAAGACCTAAATCTTTTTTTTTTTTTAATAAGATTGGGATATGTTTTTCACCTCGAATAATTTTCATGTTCTTTCTATGTATTAACTTGAAAAAAACCATCTTCATTAATACATCGAATTATTTGATGACAAAAAATTTTGCGGTAGAATGGGCGGCGGGAAGGTTTCGAGGGGCAAAAATATTTCACCCTTTCCCCGTCATTTCCGCTGATCATTTGATTGGCAGTCGGAATGGCAATTTCGATAATTCTTTCTTTGCAATACCAATGGGGTTTACTTGGGGTTCTTTTGGTATAAAAGTCAAAAGTTTTATATTCTTTGGGAAAGCATTTTATTTTTTGGAATATGTTTTGTCTTTTGCGACACATTTTCTAATTCTATTTTCTATAATAATTTAGCTTTAGATAATTTATTCGAACTTTTTCTTATATTTGTGCGTTTTACTTTTCGGAAAGAACGAATTGGGTACCAAAAAGATTTTAGATTGGCTATTCTTTATTAGTGAGAATTAAAAAAAAATAATCGAATTTGCAAAACTTTTACTTTTTGGCATACCCCAAGACAAAATTAAAATGATCGAATTTACAAAACTTTTACTTTTTCGCATACCCCAAGACAAAATTACTAGGTTTTCGAGCTCTATAAAGCCTATGTTGAAATTTTTAAATTTGTAGCCAAATTTAAAAAAAAAAGTGGGTGTGCTTTTTCAAAAATAAAAACTATAGAAAAAATCAAACAATTATCTTAAGTCAAAACTATTTTGGTATTTAATTTGAACAAATAAAATTTGCTTAATGAAAAACGAAAGAATAGTAAGTAATTAAATTGTACACCCCTAAAGATTGGGTATTTGGAAGGTAGAGAACTCAGAGAAAGAAAAATTAAAAAAAAAATGGTTATAAGTAATATTTTTGCTTTGTTTTGGAGAAAACCTGTTAACAAATTGCTCATAAATTTGCAAAATTTGATGGCCAATTTGTTAATAGATTCTCTCAAAAACAAAGGAAAAATATTACTTATATATATAATTTTTTTTTTTAATATTTTTCTTTTAACTTGCTACAGCCCTGATATTTACATTGCTGTACTGGTGCGTTTCTTAAATCCTATTTTTTGAACATATCATGTATGATAAGATTGAGTAATTTTTCAAATTCGAATTTATAGAAAATTTAATAAATGGTAAAAATTAACAACCATGTTTAAGGAAAAATTTGTTATTTAATGTTTTTTATATCGAAATAATTGGATTCGTATTTTTCAATAAATTTTACTTGATTTTATATTGTTTATTTTTTACATTTTAATATATATATATAATATATAAGAATATTTCAATAATGATTGTTTAAAATAGTAGCTAAGATAATTTTTTGCTTCCTTCTATTACCTGTATCAACCAATGATCTCATGCGGGTTTTTTGTTTATATATTGGTCTTTTTATTTGTGGTGGCTTATATAAAAAAAAAGCACTATAAGACGCGCATATAGTTGGTCCCACGTGTATCTTCTTCTTGAGTGATAAACCGTAATGCCAAAACAGAACACTGGTTTACGAAAAAGTTGGGTTTAAATTTAAATACATTTCAATTTTGTATTTATTAAGTATTAGTTAAATTAAATTAGCTTTTGTGGTGATTATGCAATAATAGTTCGATAAACTTTTGCCAGCAAATTCATTATTATAACATGGCTTCTGGCTTCTTGTTTTACGGGGATCACAAAACATTGTTTTTGATCATTTATATTAATCTACTAATTTTTAGTAATATTCATTTTTATTTATTATTTCTTCTCTATTTATATAGTATAATTTATTAATCTCTTCATATTCACTTTTATCAATTAAGTGGGTTTTTTTTAATATTTCAATTTGTTTTCTTACAGGTATTTAAACACTAAAAATCTGATTATATATATATGGATAATATTTGGTGTTAATTATTTTCCTATGCTTATTTGCTGTTTTTTCAAGTTTAAATATTAGCAAAAAAATAACAATTTTAAATTTTTTTTTTAATAAGAGTTCGTTCTTCTACCAACTTTCGTTGTTTCGCAAGTATTCAAGTATTGCATTGTAAAAGTTCAGATTGAACCAAAAATCAAAATTTTCCAGCATTGCGAGTTAAAGTTTCTGATTCACTCAAATGTGAGAATTGATCACACTTTCAATTAAAAAGTTGCATTAATGCTTTTGAGTTCCTTTGCATAAAGGCTTATTCTTTTTAATATTTTTTCTTACCATTTTTCTTTTCTATTTCAATGATTATTATTCTTTATCAACTCTTTTTGACCATATAAATGTGTAAAGTTTCAATTGGTTTACTTTTTTTCTTATCAAGAAAAAAATAGAATACATTTTCTGTTATTTTTTCGTTTAAACTATTTAAAAAATCGAGGAATACCTTAAGACCCTAAAGAAATGGTTTTTTCGCAAAATAATAGAATTAATTTTTCAATAAGATTTATTTTTATTTTTGTTCATCGTTCAGATTTTGGCAATAAATGTTGTTTAAACTCCTAAGGTCTCAGTTTTTGGTCCGACCTGTTTTAAGATCCCCATATAATGTGGTTGAGTTGGTGGTTTGCTTTATTGTCTTTTCAATAGCACCGATTTTATTAATGGTAATTTTTAAAATTAAACTTGAATTCTCAATTCGTTCTAGAAAAAAAAAAATCTAGCAAAAAAGATAAAAAATAAAAACAAAGCGTGAACCGGGAATTGAACAACTGCAGTAAAGAGTCATAGAAAAGGTTACGCTATTAACGACTGCGCTATTTGCACGACAAGAAGACTCAATATCGTAGCGATTTAAAGTATTTTTAACAAAATTTATTAATTAATTGTTTAAAATTCAATTCTCAGCAAATTTATTGTTTGAACCATTATAAATATAATCCTACCATTCACAAAAAAGTATTTTTAAGCTTTTGGAAGGTGGGTTAAATACCAATTTGAAACTGGTAGGTTGTCTTGGAGCCATAGAAAAACTTTCAAGATCTTTCCTTGTCTTATTTCCTGATTCATTCATTCCTAAATTCTCAAACAATTTTTGTTTAAACATACTCAAATTGTTAAGGGTTTCATCCAGGGCTGGACGTAACTAATTTTCAATTACGGAAATCCGTAATCCGTAATTACGGCGATTTTTTCAGTTACGGCCATCCGTAATCCGTAATTACGGCGATTTTTTGAGTTACGGCCATCCGTAATCCGTAATTACGGAGGTCCAAAAAGGCCGTAATTTGGCGTAATCCGTAATCCGTAATTTTCAAAAATTTTTTTCTTAAAAACAAAAATCATTCAATTGAGAAACCGGTTAAAAGCAAATTATGATGAAGAATGGGGCTGTGCGGGAAATGATTTTTACCGGGAATCGGGAACCGGGACGGGAAATGAACCCGGGAACCGGGATACGAAAAACCCGGGAAATTTTTTAACAAAGCATGATTCATGCATTAAAATTGAAATGACAAAAATTTGTTGTTTCGCATGCTCCTCTGAAAAGTCGCGAATCGGGACGGCTCGCCGATTAGGATTTTGAGAAAATATTGAAAATTCAAAAAAAAAAATTAGCTTTTCCCAAAAGAGCTCAATCGGTTTTTTTAAACTAAGAACTTCACTGGTTTTGCGCCTCGGACTTTTGCGCCTCGGACATTTGCGCCTATATCATAAAATTCATTTTAGGTTTAACTTTTAAGATCCAAAAAAATCTGTTAATTTGTAAATGGATATTACGAACAGATTGTGGCCAAGAATTTCATTCGAGAATTTTTGAAATAATGACCATTTATACAAACATTCGAATTTCTTTTTTTAAAAGTACTACAAAATACTGTTTGGGATGGTTTATCAAGCCTTATTTGTTTTTGGGCTGGTTAAAATTAAATTTGAACAGGGTTTGGACATAGGCGCAAATGTCTGGACACGGTATTTTGGTAACAGATTATGCACAAAAAAAAATTTTTTGTTTTTTATAAAAAAAGTCAAATTACGGATCAAAATTACGGAAAAATCCCAAAAATCCGTAATCCGTAATTACGTCCAACCCTGGTTTCATCCAACTATGCGTATAATTTATATCTTGGTTTAGCTTTTGATTTTCCATTTTTAATTTTCTCTAATCTATTATCTATTTCAAACATAGCTGTTTGGAAAAAATAAAAACAGGTATTGTTAAATTAGGAATACTGCATGAATCCCTAAATTTTTTAATAAATATATTTTTATTTTAATAACTTTTTAATGGCAGAATGCCATGCTTCTACAGGATTTGTACTTCGAGCTCTTGATAATTTATTAATTCCCTGATTCCATGGTTCAATTTTTTTAATCCATTCTTTTTCAAAGCAACGGAGGAATTCGTTTAAGTTTTCTTTTAAATCGTCATCAACTTCAAAATTTGTAAAGTGCGACCCTGTTCGCTGGATTTAATTTTTATTTATAATAGGTAAAGCTAAAATCTTTCTGATGTATTTATAGATTGACCCATTTTCTCTTTTTTATTTGATCTAATTCCTCAACAATCTTGAGGTAATTCTGCTTATATGTTTCACAAAACAGCGCTTATAAAATGGGCATTACATCCATGTATTTTGGATTTCTGGTTTTCTTAGTCAATATGTATGCGTTCGATCTTATTTATATTGTTCGTTTCCCCAACGAACAGTAATTTGTTTCAAAATAATTTTGTAAGAATATTTTAATTATTTTTATTATCCATAATTTGGAATCCGTTTAAACTCATGTATTGGATCTCGTCTTGGGTAGTGAAATCTTTTAATGTTACAATAAGCTTGGTTTAAATTTTATTGAAATAAAATTTTAAAACAAAACAGAGCCAACTTTTTTGTGAATTGAAAACTACTTTAAATTTATTTCTTTTAATTTGCGTTTTAGTGTTTTTTCTACTTTATTCTATACTTTTTATTTTCAAAATATTTTTTATTGGCTTCTTGTTCTTCCATTCGCATGAGCATTTGTCGGTGGTATGCTTAGTATTTCTAACTGCAATCCTTTTATTTTTGTGTCATAATCTGTCCTTTTTTAATGGATTTTATTTGCATATTGGATTAAAGTGTGACTTTTGTTTTTGGTTTATTTTAGACTTTTTTTAATGTTTGGTTTTGTAAGGTAACAGTTAAAACTTTATTAAAAATTATGAATGCGTAATGATAAAAAGGGCATCAAAAATATATATATGAAAGGATTAATTATATTTTATAATTTAATTGAAAGAATTTAAGATTTTGTTCGAAAAGCTGGATTTGATTATTTTTTTATTATAAGTCTTTTTATTTTTTTCGATTTGAAACCAACTAATCTTTAAAATTCTATATACATACATCTTCTTTTTTGAGCTTACCCACTTTGTTTGCTATAGTTGTATTTAAATCGGTTAAAAAGATAAAATCGTTAATTAAAAGGTAGTTCTTTTAATTGGTTATACTTGTTATTAATGGCAATGTTAATTTACGTATAGATTTGTTTGGGTTTGCTGTCATTTTCTAAATAATAAATTACTATTATTATTTTTGATTTAAAAGCCTTTTCTTTTTTAATGAATGTAAATTCTTTGTTACCAGAAATATTAATTTTTACTGTTATTAGTGTTTACAAATTTATTGAGTAGGTGTATTAGCTTAAACAAATCAAGATTGTTACCATTGTTTTTTAAAAAAGATAAAAAAAATCAATTTTGTTTTCCCCCAACCCCCAACGTTCATTGGCTTTTTCTTTAACCTAAATCCATAAGAATTCAGTATGAATATTATTATTTCAACTTTAATTTTTCAAGACACATTTATTAAATTATTGTATACTAATCTCTTTTTAGATAATTTTTTTATTTTTCAGCCAATTTATGTTTAAACTATAAAATTCTAATGATTATTTTTATTAATATGACATTTGAAGCGAGAAATAATTTATATTGATTAGTTTTAATTTTGCAAAATTTATTATTATTATTATTAAATTTTAGTTAGCAAAAAAAATAATAAACTCCTTTCTTCACAATTCGCATGCAATTTATTAAAATTTATTTGCCCTTATTTGAGAGGAGAATTTCTTTTCTCCTGGCTCCATTAAAAAAAAATCAATGAATAAAAATTGGGTCATTCATCCAATCCCATCTCCGACCCCACTTCCCCCTTCTCCTTCACCACCCTACTTTAATTTGGCGTCCTTTTCGATTGGTTTAAAAAACCACGGGAATAACTCCATGAGGGGAAACAAGGTGAAAAAATAATACAAAAATCATAAAAAAAAGATAAGGGGTGTATTCTTCGCCTTTTATTTATATAATTTTTTTTAATTTTTTTTTTCTTTTGAATACATAGTATTTGAATAGAAAAACCTTTTGTTTCAAAGGGCCGTCCTTTTTTTGGCTTTCGTCCTTTGTAAAATTGAAGCGTCCTTTATTTCAAAGATGCCCGTTGAAAATGGCTTTTTCCAAAAATGTAAAAAAGTTCCTTTTTATTAGAAAGTTTAAAATTTTTGGCTTTATGTCTAAAGGAATTCTCATTTTTTTGCAAGATTCTTCAAAAATGACCAGTTATAGTCAAAATCTATTAATAAATTACACCTAAATTTTGGCACCGCCTTCCCCCCCCCCCCCTCTTTGGTGAATAAATCTAAATATCGAATAAATTAACCTTTTTTATTGCATATGATAAAAATTTTGTTATGCCCTTTGAATTGGCAAGTTTTCCCCTTTTTCCTTTGAAATCACTTTTTCCGTCCTTCGAAACCAAGCTTGACTGATGGGAACCCTGAATTAAACAATTAGAATGTATGAGAGAATCCAACAAATATATAAAAACAGAACGCGTAAAAGAAAAAAATATTAATTTTGACCAAATGTCTTATGCCAAATTCAAAGTTCCTTGCAACCTTTTAATTATGCAAAAATCCTATTATTAGTGGTGTATTTTTTAAAACCGACAAACCGGTCGCCCCAGTTTTCTGTTATGCCGGATTTGCTTCCCCCGGTTTAGATTTATTTAAAATTATTTGTTTTATTTATACAAAAGAATTTATTCCTTTTTTTTTTACTCAAATTCTGAAGAAATAAATATTAGTTATTAACAAATGACTTTTATTATCTTATTATTAAGAAAATTCTGTTGTTTTCTTCCAATGTTCTAATTAAATAAATAGTTTGTTATCATTTTTTTGCTTTTTAATAATCGGTTTAACTATATTCTAAGATGTTTTAGCGTTTTCACGAGCACTGGTCAGCATTATTGTGCCCTCATGCATTATTTCGACTTTCTGTTCAATCGATTTTTTATTATCTATTCGCCACTGTTTCTTTATTTATAGTTTTTGTCATCATTCATGTTTAAACTTTTATTTGACGCTTCCTATCGCATTCCGAACACAACAATTCAATTCAAAAAAAAAATTTTAAATTTTATAATAAACTTATTAATTTTGAAATTAACCTTTTTTTGGCTAAAAGCAAAAAAAAAAAATTTTACATCTGAGGCATAACTTCACAAAAATTTATCCAGTGGCGCCTATCGGCAACACCGGACCATATTTCGCTTAGTTTTGATTAAAGAATATCACAAAAATTTATAAAAATGGGAAATTTGTGCGAAATCTGTTAATAAAATACGAAAAAATACATTAATAAAAGCTCAAAATTAGCATCGATGGTGAAAAAATATATTAATTGATTGATTATTTTTACCGCGTTTTGCTCTTGGAATAAAAATTTTTTGCAAAATGCTGATTTTTGACTGCAAATGCTGTTTTTTTGTCAGCCAAATGCTGATTTTGAAAATTTTCATCTGTGAGCCCTGGGTATTACCCATTTTTCTCTTTATTTCGTTGTATAATTTATTTGATATGTTTGGCCATCTTGAGCGTAAATCAACGTTTTAAATACAGTAATTTTCATTTATATGAAATTTAGCGGCTATCGAATAAATTTTTTGGAAAATTGGCAGCGTTTATAATAAATTCAAGTTTCTTTATTTTTTTAATTCCTAATTAAGATTTCTACTTGGGATGGCTTCATTAGAGCATAACATATTTATACGCTTAAAATTATTATAAATTAGGCTAATTTATTCAAAATGTTTGAAAATTGAACCATAATTGAAATAATTAAATATCGAAGGTATTTTTAATCATTTCGGAATCACGTGTCGAGATGCAAAAAATGCTTGCAAGAAATAAAAAAATCTCGAGAAAATTCATTCTGGCGAAAATTATTACTTTGTAGGACATTCGTTAGCGAAAAATAAAATTATTTTTTACGGCTTTAATATTGTTATAAATCACCCTCCATGCCAAGAGTAATCATTACCCCAATGACGCTGCCCAATGCATTTTCTTCCTCATCGTTGTCTTGGTATATTTTTGCTGTGATAATCTGGTGCTCCTCGGGAATCGTGTCTTAAACTTTTAATTTTTGAATTGTCAGATATATTTTGAAATGCTTTTGATGTTTTTTCTTATTTTTGAATTCTTGATTCAAATTTTTCTTTTATAATGTTCTTATTGTTGATGTCAAAAGATATTCCTAGGTATTTATTTTTTGCATTTATTGCATATTGAAATTATACAAAAATACCAAATTATGGGCAAAATGCCGAAATATGGACAAAATATGGAATATGGAAATTAATCGCAAAATATGAAAAAATATGGATTTAAAAACCCGTCGTAAAAGCTTCAAACCAAACTAAAAAGATGTTTTCGTGCTTTTCAGCCTGTTACAAGTTCAGAAAAAAAATATGGATTTCCATATAATAGGGAGCCCTATTAATAATAGTTGCGTTGTTAATTTCTTACTGTATTCTACAAATAAAATTTAATATATAAAATTTTTTTATAAAAGTGCGATTGAAAAATTAATGAACGATGTATATATTTCTAAACAATTAGCCCGTTATCGAAATTTTTGATTGGAGCAGTCATTTCTCTCCTTCGGTTTGTCGCTGCACATATGGTGAACGTCTGTCAGCAAAAAAGATCTAAGCAAATATAAAATTGGAAGAGACGGCTTGCTTGAGTTGGACGAAAATGGAAGAATTGAGGGGGAGGGATGGAACGAAGGGACGAGAGGGAGGAAAAAAGAGCATGAATTGGAAGGACTAGAAAGTATGGGAAGTGAGGCAGGAAGAGCTAAAATTGGAATGGATGTGAGCGCAAGGGAAGGGAAATTTTCAAATTCGCTTCAAAATTTGGGGCGGATTAATGTGCCTTACACTACTATTAGCATTATACGCAAGTCCAAATTATGGTAGAAATGTTGAAATATTTGAAAATGGCTTAAAACATGAATTAGATAATAGATGGGTTGTTCCGCATAACTCATATATGCTGAAAATGTTCAAATGCCATATAAACTTGGAAAAAGTTAATAGTGTTCGTTCTGTAAAGTATTTGTATAAATATGTGCATAAGCCTCCAGACAGAACAAGATTCGAGCTTGAAACAAATGACCATGAAGAAGTCAAAGAATATATATACGCAAGATATCTTTGTCCACAGGAAGCAGCATGGAGAATATTGGAATTGCTAATGTATGACCGAAGTCATTGTATTATGTCTTTGACTTTTCATCTACCAGGTGAAAATATATGCTATTTTAATGAGAATATGAGCGAACAAGAGATAAGAGAAAAGATTCAGAGTGGTTCATAGTTGTTAACTTACCTTGAACTGCATAATACCAATTCTTTAGCAAAAACAATGCTATATGATCAGATATCCGAAAAGCTTTGTCTGATTAAAGGAAAATGGCTTGAGTGAAAGAAAATATTTCAATGCAATCGGTCGAATGGTAAAGGTATCACCGGCTGAGCCGGAGCAGTACCACCTGAGGCTGTTATTGTTGAATGTGAGGGGAGCATGCTCCTTTGATGACTTGAAACAGAAAAAAACCAAAATGGTTTGTAAAAGACTTGCTAAACATTTTCAGAACATGTCTGGTACGAGGCTTGATTAGAAATGATGAAGAATGGGAAAGATTCTTCCAGATGCCATGTAAATTGCGAGACTTCTTTGCATTTATTTTAGTTTATTTAATCCGGCAAAACCAGAGTAGCTCTGGAATGCATTTAAAGATTCTTTTTCTGAAGAGTATAGCCGAGGGTTTTGACAAGTAATTGCTTATGCAAAAGATTATAGAGAAATAGCCCTTTGTATTATGAAGGCAGGAAAACCCGTGCTGAATTTCCTACCATGGAACAGATATGATGATGACGTTAAACATGTATTCAGCATAGCAGAAATGAATTTGGGACAAAGAAATTACGATTTGATGTATAATGAGCAAAAAAATGTAACTGATGTCATTATGCATAGAATTAGAAATCCAGTCCGGATTCTTCTTTCTAAGTTGGCCGGGTGTAACAGGAAAGACTCATGTGAATAAGACAATTGTTCAGTTGCTTCGAGGTGAGAAAAAGAAGCTATGTTCTATGGCGTTCATTGGTATGGTAGCAGCGACTTTGATGCCTGCCGGTCGAACAATGCACAATAGATTTAGTCTGACTCTAGATATGAGTAATTCGAACATTAGTCCGAGAACAAAGGCTTGGCAGGAGCTATGCGAGACAGACTTATTTATTTATGATGAGGCGCCTATGATAAATAAGTATGCGATGAGAACTTTAAATGAGAAATTGAAAGAAATAATGAAGAATGACCTTGGAAAATGTATTAGTAAAAGAGATATGGCTGATGAAATATTTGAAAATTGTATTTGTTCCTCACTCTGGAGTGAGATGGCTAAAAAAGCCATTTTGGCACCAATGAACCTAGATTATTCCATTTTTTTAATGTGTTTAAAGTTTTGATTGAAATGTACTCATACATATTTATGTATATAATATAAGCGCAATAAAAGTTTGAAGAAGATATATGTTTTGATTTAGATAGGTATAGAAACCAAAATTTTCTTAGAAATATGATTTAAATTTTTGGTTCCTTTCAAAAATCTATTGTTTCTTTTAAAAAATGGGATAATGAAGCAAAATTAAAACCGGAATTATTAATTTCTCTTCAATTTCAACGTAAATGGCAAATTTTTTGCAAATTTATTTTAAGATAAAGTTTGAGAAAATCTAGGCATAAAAGTGTTGGCACTACTATGGATGCCATAACGAAGTCCAAAATAGGAATAGCCGAGATCGAATTAGGGACAAAAAAGGGGCATACTTTATCAAAAGCATAAAACTTTATCAATTGTAAATATTTTTCATCCCGTTTCACATGTACAAGCAATCAGAGTCGGAAAGGAACAATAAATAAAAAATAAGAGGAGGAATCATTCTGTGAATATAAAAAATTAATTATCACATAATGATCAACTATTTCAATGTTCTACATATTATCCACCGTGGTCTTTCTGAAAAGTGACCAACTATTTTCTACCACTAAAGGTCAAACGCAACCTAAGTGAAAATCTTGGTATTGCCCGATAGATATTAGTTAGGTCTATTAATCTTCCAAATTTCAAAAAATTTCATTAAATTTTTAAAAATGTCACCAGAAATTCATTTTTTAATATATATTTTTCTCATAACGAAATTAATTTTTTTGAAATTATGATGGCTAATTGAGCTAACTAAGAATTACCGGACAATACCAAGATTATTTAGATTGCGTTTGAGCAAATTTAAAATGAATTTTTTTCAAAAAATTCATACAAATGTCTTTTTTACGAAATGCACCAGCAATTAACAGAATTTTACAATCTCTTGACTAAAAAAAAATAAGTATAATAAATTTTTGCTTCCTCCTTATTATACTTATAAATAATAAAATGCAATAATATAATTTTTGTGATTAAAACACAATAAAGCCATTGGAAAAGCATCTTGGATTTTTTTTATTTCAAAGGAGCAATACAAATTTGCATTGCTATTTCAACATAAATATATAACATTAGTCAAAACATAACTTTCAGTTAAAAAAAACAGCTAAAATTAGAGGGCAGAAATTTATTTCCCGGATAATCATGAAATGGCATCCATAAAACCAGGGGTTCAATATCAAAATCTTTAAAATCCTCATGAAAGCCTTAAAATAACCTCATTTAACATTAAAAATATTCATTATGCATGAAAATACATTATGCCAAATTTCTTAATTTTTCAAAAAATAAAAACGTTTGTCCCTTTTTTATCAAAAGACCACAAAATCCTCAAATTTCTCAAAAGACCACAAAAATCCGCAAATCTTTTTTTTCAAAAAATCCTTTTTGACCCAATAATTATGCGCAAATTATGTCATAGTTTAAAAACCAAGCACTTTATTATTTATATTATATCAAATGAAATGGTGTTTACTAATGTTGATTTTTACTTTAAAAAAGATGAAGCATTTCTAAAGTTTAATCAATAGGATCAAAAAAAATGGCACTTAAAGGAAAAATTTGAGAGTTATAATTTTTAAATTTAAGTTTAAGGAGTTTTTTACATAGCCATTAATTTAAAAAAATAAAATAAATCTATGGGAAAAAATCAAAATCCTTAAAATTAAACTCTAATTAAATATTAGTTTAACTAATAAAATAATTTGCATAAACAATATTACGATAAAATTGAAACACGTACTTATATGCAGAAAATACCATTACAAACAAAATGGTGCCACGAACCGGGAGAGAAAACCATGAATTTGTAAAATAAAAAAATTATATTGTTGCAATTCAAGAGAAAATAAAGAAACTATAAAACCTGTAAAAAAAGCCTAATTAAAATAATAGTTAACCAAAAAATAATAACAATAATTCATAAACAAATTTTCAGAAAAGAGCTAAAAAAATGATTTTAACTATAAAAAAAATAAAAATATTTTAATTAGAAAGCCCCATTCTGCACCAATACCAAATTATCTACCCTTGTATAACAATTTAAAAAAATAATAAAAACCTATATATACTCATAAATAATATGACCAAAAAAATTTTAGCCTACCACTTATTGAAAATAACCTACATTAAAAAGATAAATGTATGAATAGAACAAAAAATTTCCGAGTGTAGAATGGCACAGAAAAAGCCAATTTGGCTTTTGTTTAAAAAAAAAATGAAAACATAAAAGCCTAGACCTAGTCGAGCTTGGAGACTGGAAATAATCAAATTATACATTTATGGGGATTTTTTTTTAGCTGACTGTCTTTGAAATTTAGGGTCTTGAGCAGCTCTACTATCCTTAGGGGTGTATTTTTTAAATCGACAAACCGATCCCCCGGTTTTCGTTAGGCCGGGTGTCGGACCTCCGATCTTTTAGTTCGGTTAAGCCGCAATCCCTGAAAAATTATACCAAAAAATAAATTAAAAAAATCTTCAAATGTTTATAGATCTAAAAATTTTTTTTCAAAAATTGAAAAAAATTTAATTATTGCTTTCAAAATTTCGGATGAAAAAAGGTCCTGCTAGAAAATTTTTGATTTTAAATTCTTTATTTTTTTAAAACTAATAATAAAATTGTTTTTCAAAAAAAAAATCATATGAAAAAGTCAAATGATTGCTTTTGCACTTTTGGTCCTTCGACCAGATTTGCAGTTTTTGTCCTTTCGGTATGAAATTTGGTGGGTGGATAGAGTACCCAAGGGTTATCGATGAAAGTGTTTTTCTTTTTTGCGGAATAAGTTCGAGTGCCGAGTTATGACATGCCAGCTTTTTAAAAGAAAATAAAAGAAAGAAATAACAGGAAGCATCCGCATTGGTCGGTGTCCCGGAGATACTGCTCAAAGTCATGTTTTTTTCTTCTATAGGTTTAGATCTGCATCGTGCAATTGATTTTGTTACATTTGTTTTTGCATTTTATGCAAATAAGATTCGCCGAGGAATCGACTCAAACCCAATTCCATTCAAAATCAATACTTTGGTCGCTAACCCTTGGGTGCTCTATCCACTCAACAAATTTCATACCGAAACTCCACGGAGACCTGGCCACCCTCCTTTGTTAGCAAATTGCGCCGGCGGTGCCGACAAGCGCCGCCGGGGAAAATTTAAAAATTTGAGAGTGTTCATTGCTAACGAAAATTTTTCTTTGAGGGTATGGGTATTAAAAGTATCGATTTCGAGATTAGAACTCGAAATCGAGACCAAGCACCGAAAAAACCCGAGACTTTTCTCGAGACAGAGACTCTCGAGCATCACGTTGAGCTACGGCCTTTTAGGTTTAAGAATGATTAGAAATTTTTTGAAAAAGTAGTCAATTAATATAATTCTCTTTTTGCCGATAAAAACTGGGCGCGCTGACATTTGGATCCTAAAAAGAAAAGCTCAAAGAAATGAACTGCCAGAGGTCGAATATTTAGCAAATTAGTAGCCATCTGTCATGAGGATAGGTTTTTGTCTAAGTGTTTAGCCAACAAAAATTCTTTACATTTCCGGGGGCTGGAACAGATACAAAGGGTTTTTTAGTTTTAATTTTTTCTTCCTTTTTTTTTAGAAATTTTAGTTTTTTTTGTTCTTTTTGGGGCCTGTTGGATATTCGGTTGGGTTCATCAATTTCACCCTTCTCTGAGGAGGAGATAGAAAATGCATTTTTAGTTAAATGAAAAAATTGAATGAGTCTAACAAAAGTTCGACCTCTAGAAGTTTATTACTATTTGAGCTTTAAATCTTTTAATTAATTATTATTTTTAATATAAACGATGACAAAAATATCAAAAAAAAAATAACAAACAAGTAAAAATAAACAAAATTTTGATTTAGAAAACAAAAATGCTTCAATAAATAAAAAAAGTAAAATTAATTTTTTTTTTTTTTTAATGGTGAACTAATAATCCCACATCTAACAAAATGAATTTATATGCTTTACAACCTTTAAAAATTTAACACAATGATGATATAAGTTATCGAATCATCTGGTGAATATGGTTTCGTATTGCCGACTTAGTAATCAATAAAGTAATTTTTTCTTATAATTAATATTAGAATCGATAACTGCTAAATTAATTAACAGAAGAATTGAATGTGCCCTATGTTTTAAGAGAAAAAATTTAAATTTAAATCTCTGGTTAATAAAGAAATAAAAAACTTTTACGCGAAAACGATGATTCTTGGAAGTCAAAATAATAATTCAATTCAGAATTGAAGAAAAAAAAGTTATGTTTATTTTGAAATTATACTAAACCAATTAACCATTTGTCTCAAAACGTTGAAGATCATCATGAGAAAAAAAAATAAATAGGAATTAAAACAAGAAAAGATTTAACATTTAGAAGAACCAAACAAGAGCAAAAAAGAATAGTAAATGAAGAAATTACTAAATTAAAAAATAATAATGCAAAACAGAAAAATAAATAAAAGAGTTGGTGAAAAAGACAAATAAATAGAACGAATGAAAGTTAATTTAGAAGAATCCGTATCCATTAAGAAAAAGACTGTCTGAAAACAATTAATATTTATTTCTTTAATTTTTTCGAAAGGTTTAAAAATATAACCCATTAAAAATAAAAGTAATTTAAAAAAATGTCTTGCATTCTTCCAACAATCTACCACGGTAATCAATAACAAATTTAGTTTAACCGATTGAAAGTTATGTATAAACATCTTTTTTTTTTATAAAATAAACAATTTTGAATACATGTGTCCTAAAATAAAACCATTAAAGTTTTAATTTCCTAAAATAGAGGTATTAAAGCGAATGTTTGACAAATAAATTTCATAGGGGAATGCCTGATAATGTTTGTCCCTGCAGGCTTTCAAATAACAACGAAACAAATTAAAATTTCTTAATAAATGGAATAAATATTAATTTAAGGAACACAAAGATTGCAGCAAAACTTAAATTAAAATCAAAAATAAATAATGCATCATTAAATTTAAGCTATCACTGAAACAGGCGCAATTTTCATCGCATAACATACAAATAAATCCAGTGCATAATGCTCCGAATCGTGGTTTTGGGTGCGTTAAAATTTTACACTTATTTTCATTCATCTTCCTTTTCTCGCCTCTTCCACTTTATTTATCAGGACATATATGACCATTTGAAAACCTCCCTTATGAGGACATTGTATAAAAAAAATATAAAAATTAGAAAATATTCGCAAAGAAAAATAATTCAATTAATTATTATAAAAAAATATAATTAATTGTTTTTCTAAAAAAAAATATAACAAAACTAGGTACTTTTCGGTTTTGCGACCCCCCCCCCGAAACTTTCAAATAAAAAGTCGTTTCTAGGGTAATTTGGGGCGCTGATCACGAATATGACATTTATTTTTCAAAATTCCGAACCCGGAACCCGAATTCGAACAAAAAAATTGAAATTCAAAATTCGCAAACAAAACATATTTCTAGGGGGTTTTCGGGTCGTTGAATACGAATATTGCATCCGTTTTGATCAATTCCAAGCCCGACCTCGAATTCGAACAAAAATTTTATTTAACTAATTCTCCAAATTCATATAAAAGGATATAACACTGATAAAGAGCAACAAAACACTCCAAAATGTCCGAAAAGCTCGTAATATGCATCTTAGCACTTTGGCCAAGACACCGCACACTCGACTACGGCGGCCAGTAGGTGCGGCGCCGCTCGCTCGCTCCGGGTTGCTCGCGCCTGAGGTCGGGCCTTCGGCCCGACCTTAACCAGGCGCTCGCAACCCTCCGCTCGCTCGGGCGCCCCACTACTTGCTCCGTCATCGCATGCTCGCCATTGGCGGGCCGCTCCACGGCCTTTAAAGGGTGCGTCCCCCTAAAATAACATTTTTTTTTATATGCCATATGTGGTAAAATTAACATAATATGAAAGGAGCAACCATTTTTTCATTTATTTCCTATCCAAATATATTTCTCAACCCTCAAAAATGGCCTATAATTACGACCGATTAATGTCTGAATGTCCCAATGAGATTGGGGCAATTAATTTCTTCCAAGCCCATGGCCTGCTGCACAGGGAGCGTGTGTGTCATTGTGGCTCGCAAATGCGCGAGAGTACACGTACCGACCATGGCCACACCTCCCCTGTGTGGCGTTGTACTTCCAAATTTTGCAAGGCAACTAAAGGGTTAAGGCCTGATACTTGGTTCGACGCGTCCGCTCTCTCCTTCCAATCAATTCTGAAATTTATTTATTGGTGGTCGACTGAACAAACATCAGTCAATTTTTGTAAGCATGAAATTGGGATAGGCCATGACGCCGTTGTTGATTGGTACTTAGTTATGAATAAATGTTTGGTTTCAGTAATGGCCTAGGTCAATGTACATGCGCGAAGCATGCGCCGACAGTCTGTTAAAGCACAATGGGCGTGTGGGTGGCCCAGGCCAAACAATTGAGGTGGATGAAGCGCTTTTTTCAAAGCGCAAAAACAACATTGGCCGAGTCCTCCCTGAACAATGGGTGTTTGGAGGGGTATGCAGGGAGACAAAAGAGGTGTTTATGGTTGCTGTTCCTGATCGAACGGCTGCAACTCTGCTGGCTGTCATCCGGGAGCGTGTTGTGGAGGGAAGTACCATAATGAGTGATTGCTGGCGCGCATATAATATGCTTGGTTCGGATGGTACTTATCGGCATCTCACCGTAAATCACAGCTGCAATTTCGTCGACCCGATTAGTGGTTCGGAAAGAAGGGATAGTATAAATGTAAGGGCAATCGGTTCTAGGGGCCCATACCCAGAACATCGAACGCACTTGGCGCTCTGCTAAGAAGCGGAATAAAAAGCACTCGGGCACGCACCGACAGATGCTGGACAGCTATCTGTGCGAATTCTTGTGGCGGGCAGATGTGAAGAGACGAGAAGCTGATCCTTTTAAGGAGATTTTGAGCACAATTCGTGCATATATGCCACCCACTTGACATTAATTTAGTATATTGGCAAAATCACCACACACCCTTTAAAGGCCGTGGAACGGCCCGCCAATGGCGAGCATGCGATGACGGAGCAAGTAGTGGGGCGCCCGAGCGAGCGGAGGGTTGCGAGCGCCTGGTTAAGGTCGGGCCGAAGGCCCGACCTCAGGCGCGAGCAACCCGGAGCGAGCGAGCGGCGCCCCACCTACTGGCCGCCGTAGTCGAGTGTGCGGTGTCTTGGCCAAAGTGCTAAGATGCATATTACGAGCTTTTCGGACATTTTGGAGTGTTTTGTTGCTCTTTATCAGTGTTATATCCTTTTATATGAATTTGGAGAATTAGTTAAATAAAATTTTTGTTCGAATTCGAGGTCGGGCTTGGAATTGATCAAAACGGATGCAATATTCGTATTCAACGACCCGAAAACCCCCTAGAAATATGTTTTGTTTGCGAATTTTGAATTTCAATTTTTTTGTTCGAATTCGGGTTCCGGGTTCGGAATTTTGAAAAATAAATGTCATATTCGTGATCAGCGCCCCAAATTACCCTAGAAACGACTTTTTATTTGAAATTTTCGGGGGGGGGGGGTCGCAAAACCGAAAAGTACCCAAAACTAAACAAAAACTATAAGATTTTTCATGATATAGAAAAAAAACCGAAAGAACAAATTAGTAATACACAAAAGGAAAATTTTCTAAATCAAAACATTGAATCTAAATTAACCATTAGTGAAAACTAACTATGTATCTATCTATCTTTATAACAAAACAAAAAATAAAATTACATTGACCATGCTTATGGAGTCAGCAAATGAATATGACAGTAATTGCAAAGTGATTTTTTATTTTTAATAAAAACAAATAAATAAACGTTTAAACAAAAATTATTATTAAAGAAATCACAAAGGAGCAAATTTTATTATTTTCTTATAAATTTGATTTATCATTTCTTGGTAATCGAGCTCATTTGGTAAAAAAAAACCACTTTACAAAATAAGCCCCATCGCATCACAAAATTCTTAATAAAAAAATATAGTTGATAAATACTAAAAAATTACTGCTTTAAAAAAACTCCGTGGACAGGAGAAAACAAAATGTATATTTACCTTGCTTCAACCCTCAAATTATACTAAAAATGAAAAAAAGGACAATCGCCTTCCTTACTCAATAAGAACATAACTGATTTCGTCATAAAAATTTTGAAGTAAATGCAAAAACTTTGTGAATAAATACACTTTACTAAAACATATTTATTTACAAATTTTGTATTAAATAGAAAGCGAATTGTAAATAAGACCGCAAAATAGAGAAAATATGATAATTAGTTTACTCAAATTCTTATTGTATTTATTAGTGATGCTCGAGACCGAAAATTTCCCGAGACACGAGACTTGACCCCGAGACACGAGTCCGAGACCGAGACTTGACCCCGAGACTCGAGGCCGAGACCGAGACCAGAAAGAACCCGAGACTTTTCTCGAGTCGAGACCGAGGCCGAGACTTTTTTCAAAAAAATTTCTTACGCACTTAAAAATCCAAAAAAAAAAAGAAGCTAAAATCATATATATAAGGGGGTCCGGGTCAGTTCGGCGCAGACGGTTCGGCGCAGCCGGATCGGCGCAGGTTTTTCGGCGCAAGGCTTTTCGGCGCAAGTTTTTTCGGCGCAGAATCTTTCGGCGCATCCGGTTCGGCGCAACCAGTTCGGCGCACGTTGAAAAAAAAATTTTTTGGCGCAAAAATTTACGATAAATTTTATTTTTTCCTTCTATATGCTACACGCTTTGGTACGGAAGAAAAACAAAACTGCTTTCCCATCGGAATTTTTGGTTTTTCATAAAAATTCAAGATATTAGCAACAACAAAAAAAGGTTCAGTTTCTATCTTTTAATCCAAACAAAGTTTTATGGACAGAATTAAACATTCCATCACATAATAAAAAGGGATGGAATTTTTAGATACAAAAAAAATAATATATAGGCAAAAAAGCAGTATGAAAGTCATAGTATAATCTTGAAACCAGTAGAAAATGCTTCTTTCGCGTACACCTCAACGTGTTAAGTGCCCCAAAATCCCATCCCTTATAAGTACCGAAAAAACTGCGCCAAAGATCCTTGCGCCGAAAGACCTGCGCCGAACCGTCCGCCGAACAGGGCGGTTCCCTATATAAGGTCTACCGTGAATAATTATCATAATTTTGTAGCTTTTGAAGGGGTCAGGTCAAAGAGGATATTTTTATTCAAATGATGGTTTGATGATTCTCGTTATTTTTTGGAAAAAAACCATTAAAATGGCCATTTTTAGGCAAAATTCATTAAAAATCAGACCTAAATTTTCAAAATTTTCCTCGTTGGCGCCTATCGGCACCTCCAACTCCCACCCCTTTATATAAAATTTATGCTTGTCAAGGGCATCCCTGTAGTTAATTGTAGTTTTCATTAATTAAAATAATAGAAGAATAATTATTCGCATTCAAAAAATAAATTTTTGGGGGTCTTGCCATTTTTTTTGGATTTCAACCATTTGCCACTAGTTTTGGAATTTTAAATGCCAAATTATATAAATTTTCCGGTATATTTCTGAGTTTTTTTTTTTTTGCTTTTTAGCTCTTTTATTTCAAAAGACGTAATTTATTTTTGCCTTTTATCCTTTGAAAATTTGAAGCGTTCATTTTTTACAAGAAAGACACAGTGAAAAATATAACATTGAAAATATTTTGGTAAATTAATGATTTTCATTATTACTTATTTGATTTTATAATAATACACGCTTAACCATTTAATAGATTTATATTTTAAATTTAAAAATGTAGACATTTCGTAAATTTTTAAGTTAAGGATGATGTACATAGATAAAATTAATATTTTACTATTTATTTTCTTTAGACTTTATTTTTATATTTTTTAAATCAAATAAATATTATTTTAATCAAAAATTTTTTAGGTTAAAAATTTATCCGGTTTTGTCTGTAAGCACTGTGTATAGTTTATTAATAAATAAATTATTTTTTAAGAACTTGTTTGGTTGCACAGGGTGGAACAAACGGAATGGATATCGAAGTTTTCCCATAGGCCAGTTATTGAATTTTATTGCAAGATATATTTTTTTTCTTGATTTTTTAATAAAGATCTCACTAATTAGCAATCACTTGTGCCGTTTCCAACTTTGAGACAACTGTTTCAGTTCTTTATCTTCTTTTTAATGTAACTTGTATACCTTTTTTCAATTCTTTATTGCAAATCTTCAAGTATTTTAATTTAATTTAATAACTCGAATTTTTGCCATTAAATTTTCGCTTCTTTTCAGAATTTCTTCTGTATCTTAATGATGCTTCATAAAACTATATTTATAAATTTTGATGATTGTAAAAAAAAATATTTAAAAAAGGAACCATAGTTTGTATCATTTGCAAAAGATTTACATTATTTATAAATGGCAGCCATAAGCCCGCGCTAGTTCAATGGAAATACATCTTCATCTGCTCCATCAATTCCTTAACATAAATTAGAAATCATTATTTAAATATGCCAAAATAACTCTACGAAAATCAAAATGCAAAATAATGCATTTTTTTAATAAATTTATTAATTCAATTTTGTATGTCTCTTTTTTATATTAGATTAAATATTGTTATTATTAAGAAACTTGTCGACTTTTAAATTTTTCTTATGAATTATTAAAAATGTGGTACTTTAATGTATTCTTTTTAAAATTTTCATATGGGCTTTATTATTTTGTTTAATTAATTTTGCAGCTCTTCTGCCATTACAAACTTTTTAAATCCTTACTTTTTGCAACACTGTTATCTGAAATGAATGTTTAACATTATCCGAATTACCTGCCATTAATTTCGCGTAACTTTTTATAATTAGTTTTTTATCATACTTATTATTTTTTATTGTTGTTATTATGTTAACATAAATCATTTCTATCTTTATCATTGACATGGAATATTTCAAATGCAGGCTCTGTTGCAAAGTGAATAAAACTTTCAATAGGAAATTATTTTTAATAAAAAATTGTCTAATTTTATTATTAATAGTTCTTTTTCTATATATTTTAATTTTGAATTTTTTTTTTAGTTATTTTTGCTAAATAAACTTTTTATCTTGAACCAAAGCATCAGAACGTGTCCACCTTCGTGGAAAGAGACTTTATTTTTGATTTAATATTTTTTTTTAATGAATAATAATTGCAAAGTTATATTTTTTGAATTATTAAAATTAATAAAGTGAATGTATTTGTAATTTTTTGTATTTTAAATTCAACCTTCATTGTTTCATTTAAATTTTCTCTAACTTAAATATATACAACGATCGCAAACACAAACATGGATTTTTAACCCTGCATATAATTTTAAAAAATTTTCTGTAAATTTAGTTACTTTTGGTTTTAAATTTTTTCTTTCTTTTTCAATTAAATAAATTATAATTTAAATTTTTAATAGATGATTTATTGGTACCAAATTACAGGGTTGTTTGCCCTTTTTATATTGCTTTTTAATTTCTGAAATAAATTTTTATTCCTTTTATTAAATTTCCGTTGACTTGAGTTTGATTCTTTAGTAATAGAACTCAGTTTCTTAATTATGATGAAAAGCTGAAATATTACTTTTAAAAAATTCTTTCAAAGCATTTATGAAAAAACAATTACCAAATATAATTTTATATTTAAATCTTTCTTACTCGAGATTCTTCTAAACCTTTCTTTTTGCTTTAAGATAAGTACACAAGAAACAATAAAAAAAAATGTTTATTTTTTTCGTTATAATCATTAAAAGCTTATTCATTTTAATCTAATAATATGTTTTTTTGAATGTTTACACGTTATACTAAGGCATGTTTGGTGAAATTTTCTTTTGAAACGAATTATTAATTTTTTAATTTTTAATTTTCAATTTCTTTTGAATTTCTTGACTTATACGGGGTTTTTTTTCGTGGACCATTTCGATAAATATGGTACCGATCGTAGCTCTCGACGAGACAAACCGATCTAGGGGTGGGGGAAGTCGATCCGACGCCATTTGAGCTCCAGCCACTTGAGTCCCAACACATATGGACACTGCAGTCAAATAATTTTCCGTCGATTTTACTACAGCACCAAAAAAATATGCCCAAAAAATTAAGAGCTTAAAATTATCCTGAAGAATGGAAATGGAATAATGAGACTTCAACCAGGGCTAGGCGAAACTCAACTAAGAACCCTATATGAAATTCGAAACAAAGCAAAAACACTAAAATAAAAGCAGTTAAATTTGTCAATTAAATTGAAACACCAAATTGAAAAAATTGGTTTAGTTTTAAAAGAAATTTATAAAAGAATTTTAAACTGTAATTCACTTAGTAATAGGAGGAGAATGTTGGAACAATAATATTTAAATTTAAAAAATACTGCAAGGTAGGTATAATGTCAAAATCACGGTCTAAGTAAGCGGATGTATCTTCATCGCGTGCTGATCCAGCATCGCTTTTTGCCGATACTGCAGTGCGCAAGCGGACCATCGAAGCGGTAACGCACTGCATGTATGGCGCACGCATTTTAAGCGGGACTGGGACTTGCAACGGCACATGCGCACCCAAACCGATGAAAATTTCTGTAAGTTCCCATTTCTAATCACGCCCTGAAAAATCCAGCCAATGTTTCGAACTTTTTTTTTTAATAATGAAACGCTGAATTTCGCGCGAGCACACATAATTTTTCTCACTTGCAACTAAGCTAAGCATTCTAAGTATCATTTATAATCTGGCAAGTTCTATAAGCCTCGTACTACGCCAGGACAGGCTGCGCGCCAAGGTAACTCGACCCCTTTTATACACATTTAATTTTTTAAAGTTGATTTGGTACTTTTTTTAAATTTTTTGTTTTTGGCAAAAAAATGGGAGAGTGGGCTTGTGTGCTACTTTGGCTTCATTAATTTACAAAATACTTTTTTTTCGGTAAATAGGATTGTTTTTTACTTTCCATTGTTTTTATAATGCATTAATTTATTTAGATGGTCACCTATTTTGTATTTTAATGTCATAATTTTAATTTAACATTTTTTTCCATTGGCAAATGTGTTTTGGGGCCGTGACCTTCATATTCATGATTTTTTTAATGAATTTTTTTAGTAATTAATTGTTTTTGCTCATTTACTCTCGACTTCTATCGTCGGAAATATTTTTGATAATTCGGCATGGTTAGAGATAAAATAAAGATTGCTTTTCTTTTCATAGACTTCATATTATTTTTTTATTCCAATTTTTTTCCTTTCAATAATTTATTTAAAATCCTTTAAGCAGGATTTTACTTGGCTTTTAAAATTTAAAAAGGCTATCATTTTTTTTTGTGTATTATTTATTTTCTTGTTTCAAACATGAAATTGCGGTCTCATTCAATCAGTCATTAAAATGCTTATGATATTCTACGTTTCTATTAATTCATTCATTTTTAATATTCTTATTTGCCAAGTTTAAACAGGAATAACAACATCTTCATTGATTTTTTAATAATTTTCAAAATAATATTAATTATTAAAAATATTTTTCATCATCTATATTGATTTCAGTAGAAAATACTATATTTTCAGTTGACGGCCGCCAACCAAGTGTTATTTGTTAAATTTGAAAGGACAATGCCCAAATTAAAAAACTTGGATTTACCCATTAATCGTGCATCAATTTTATTTTAGTCGCCTTTAGTACCACAATATTGACTTTTTGTTGACTTTTCGCGAAAATTAATATCCACATTATATTTCATAATCCTTCTTGGGCGTTATTCAAATTATCACGGAATAACTCACAATGTATATTCACAGAAATTCTTTCGGTGCGCCAACCTTTTTCTTTTTTGCGCATGATTTTCGATAATGTTTATAATTTTACAGATTTTGTACTCCATTTTATTATCTCCCCTTGAGATTTTTTTAAAATTTAAATTCTTCTGTTTTAATAATTTTTTGATTGGTTGAGAGAATGATCAGCTCGGAGAGCAGTGAATCAGTGACCAAGGTAGAGGAAGAAGAAGAGTGGAGTTAGAAAAGTGGATGAAGAGTACTGACCAGAGTAGTCAAACAAGGCTGATGGTGCAATGCGGCGAATTCTGGAAAAATATACTAGAAGAAAAAAATGTACTGTCCCCCCTTTTTGATACTGTACCCCTTACAATATTTAATAATTCTTTTGAATGAAATTTATTTGGTTTATTTATTTTACTTTTGGATTTTATTTCCATCGACAATTGAATTCTACTCTCATCACTGATATAATAACCAAATATAGAATTTTTTTTTATATTTTTCTGCTCTTTAGAAACTTACAACTTTAAATGGAAAAAATAAATTAGGAAAAGGATTTCGTTTAAATAATTTTAATTTGTAATTCTAAAATTGATTATGATTTTTTAACCATATTATTTATTATTAAGATTTTAAAAGATATTGTTCTGTTTCTTGCTTGGGTAAGCTTTTCATGTGCAGATGGTAAGGAGAAAAAGTATTACTTCGGCAATCCTTAAGAATGGGTGTCCCTAATTTAAGTTTGTTATTTTGAACTAAAAATTGATTATGAGGGTTTTACGAATATAACCTTGGATTTGTCATATGACTTGATCTAATCTATAAATTTGCTAAATTTTGGTGCACTGTGCTGCGCCATGTTTTCTCTGAAAACGATTATTTTCATGTTTTTCAGGTTTTATTAAAGACGGATTCGCATTCTTTGGACCTGGATAGTCCGAGCCTTCAGTGCCCGCAGTGCTTTGTCATGTTAAACATTTTTTGTTTTTGGTTTTTGTGTAGAACGTAATCCTTCTGGCATCACATTTGACCTAAAGAAATTCATTGAAAATTTATGCGCGAATAATGAAAAATATTTAACAAAGTTATTTGGAAACAATCTTTAATAAAAATGCTTAAAGTACGAAAAGGGCGAAAACATAATGCCAGAAAGAATATTTATTACATTTTATTCAACCTCAAAACAAAAAGATTATATGAAGATTTTATAAAACTGTAAAAACTACATTAATAGACAATAGAAAGCCCCTGTTAAAAATTTTTTGGATGCTCTGATAGAATTTTAATTTTTATTTTGTTTTTACATTTATAAAATATTAGTTTATGCTTTTTTTTTCTAATTTTTTCCGTATCATTAAAGATATTTTTTGGAATATTAAGGTTTGGGGTTTAATTCTAGAATAAACTTATTTTAAAAAAGTATATTTTCTATAATTTTTTTATGACAAATGAATTTTATTGGGGCCTCAAAACAAAATCGTGAATCGGTTACGATAAAAAATCCCGTATGTGTTTTGTATGTATCTATTTTTAAAGGCCTTTTTTTAATTATTATAATTTTTTATGATATTAAATTAGCTTTGAGCATAAAATTTATAACTTTTTAAAAGAAAAAAAGTTTACGGCGTTTTTTACAATAGATCCAATATTCTTATTTAAATATCTTATTGATAAAAATTGATACGAGTTGGTTTTTAATATTTAACATTCAATGAGATTAAATGGAATTATTTTTTTTCGTAACTTTTATTATTTCTTTCTATTAGGTATTATAGGTAATCACTTAGATTTTGTGCTTTGTTCTTTCGCTATTCAAGACAACTTTGCCGACTTTTCCATTTTCAATTCAAATTGATATTTATTTAAATTTTATTTTTATTTAATTGTTAAATATTTTAACAATTAGTTAGATTTTTAATTTTTACATCAAGGCGTAGCACTTTTTATTCGTTTTTTTTAAATGTTGAAATTTACAAGTGAAATGAGATAGAAACAAACGGTCAACCAGATCTTTGCTGGCAGGGAAGGGCGTAATAAATTTTTGGAAATCTAACAAAAAAAAGTTGAAATAAAAAATGAGTAAAATATAGTAATAAACGTAAAATCACAACAATTCTTCAAATGTCTCCCACTGGTCGAGCTATATGCATTTAAGCGCCTCTAAAATTTGCCCCTTTGGTTTCACATCTTTTTTTGCATTTATTTTCATAAATTTTTAATAAAGCAACTTGGGGCAATTTTGATTTCAATATTTTAGCTGAGTGATAAGGCTTTCAGAAAAAAAAAACCCAAACCTATTTGGTAGGCTCTGGGCAGCTATATGGTCTCATTTAGGTGGCTGAAAATTGGGTCTGCAAATTTTAAGAAAATCTTACAAGCAATATATTTCTTCTACTGAACATTAACAAATAATTTAAATAAGAAAAACATAGTATTTAACATAAAAAACACAAAAAATATTAGAATGCCTTCAATTGGCCCAGATACAAGTACCCAAGCGTTACTAATAATTGGCAATAATAGTCGCACCCTTTTACTGTTTTAACCATGTTGTTTATTACCATAAATGGCTCTTTTTTTGATAAAACTGCAGCCCTATGCTAAGTATCATAGCAAAATTCGCTTTTCTTAATTTGAAACCTGCTAAATGCCACCACGTAGCTCCCCAGATTGAGCCTACCTAATGAATTTGGGATTTTTTTTCTGAAGGCCTTAAACATCACTTTTATGCACAAAAATCCTCAAATAGGTACTAAAAATAAAAACAGGCTATTTTTTTTTCATTTTCGACCGAAACCGGGAAAGCGATCCCCCCGGTTTTCGGTTAGTGCGGGGTGTAATGACGAAGGGTCTGTGGAGGGTTTACATTAGGGTTGGTCAAAATCGGTTTAAAACCGGTCCCCCCGGTTTTCGGTTATGCCGGTTTTGCTACCCCCGGTTTTCGGTTTCGGTTTTTGGCCGATACCCGGTTAACCGAAAACCGAAATCGGTTTTTCGCCTTATTTTCAGTCCCAACTTTAGTACACTTAATTTAAATTTTTTAAACATTTTTTTAATATTTTGTATATTTTGGGTTTTTTTTTTTTTTGGTTTTTTCTTTCCTGAATAGGCAGGGCTCGCTGATGAAAACATTTTTCATGACAATGCTTATTAAAAGGAATAATTTAAAAAAAATAATAAAATGGGCAGTAATTTATAATAAAATTAAAATGAATTTCTGCATGGCGGCATAGTACCAAATCAATTTTTCACAGGAACAGGAAGAAAACCAACTGAACCACGACTTACTCACAAAAACGAACAAAGAAATTCAAATTTGGTGCAACTTTCCATCAAAATTTTACTAAAACATCTTCATTGAAAGTCCCATTCTTAGGGGTGTACTTTTTTTTGTTTTCAAACCGAAACCGGGAAACCGGTCCCCCCGGTTTTCGGTTAGGCCGGTTTTGCTACCCCCGGTTTTCGGTTTCGGTTTTTGGCCCAAAAAGGCCGGTTTTCGGTTTCGGTTTCGGTTCGGTTAACCGACCGTGACCAACCCTAGTTTACATAGAAATTATTTGACAGTTTTTGCATTTTATTTTAGTAATTGTATTTTTTTGGGGTACATGATAAGTTAATTTTAACATTTTTGAACATCAATATGCGCATAAAGTCCATAAGAAAAGCCAAATGATTCTATATTACTTTAGTAATATCAAAAACCCCTGTATTTAATATGAAAAAATGGGAGAACATTCTCTTATACATATTACAAATACAGGCACCGTAAAAAAGCGCCAATTAGTGTTCGAACTAACCCTTTAGCAATTTATCCCTTGTCTTAAATAATTTTTTATGTTTCAATCTTTCGTTCATCCCAGCCCAATTTGGCTAAACTTTCAAGCACCAGGTTTCCCTTACAAACATATTATTTATGACCACTCGTCGAATTATTTTAAATTGCTTTTCATTTGTGCGATCAATTAAAAAAAATTCTATCTCTTATATTTCAATAAGTATAGAAATATTCGTACACTGTTGAAGCAAAATGTTGCGATTCCAACAATTTATGCCTCTTTTTTTTATTAGATTAATATTATTTTTGTTATGTACGGAGGGAAGGTAAAATTTTACGGCACCAAAAGTGTCGAAATTTGACCAAAACCCGTAAATTGCATAATCCAACAAATATTCATTTTATTTGCAACAATGAAAACAATCCTTATGTCATAGTCGTATCTTTGTTTCTTACCGCTTTTGAAGGACAACTTGATTATATTTCATTCTATTATTTAAAATGAGCATTTTAATTTAATTTATTTGAGACATTATTGAGAAATGGCAAATGGTTTTTGGGCCATACCCATCCATATAAAAATCAAGATTTTATCACAATTATTAAATTTATAAAAAATGCTGTCTGCTCTTTTATGTAAAGAAAGAGAAAAGACACTCTCCTCTGAAGTCTCATTCACGATTAAATAAAAATTAAAAAATAATTAAATAGAAAAAAAAAATCCAAATTTTGGCCTTTTAGAATCGAGACTAAAATTTAGTAAGAAAAATACAGTAAAAACTTAAATTGTAAAAGGCTAATTTAAATGGAAATCATGAAGATTAAAAAGACATTGACATGGTTATGAAAGATAAAATTATAATTCTGAACCCCAACTTTTTGGCCCTTTGGCCCCCTTCGCTCATTGGCCCTTTCATTTGTTCCAGGGGGGGGCTAAAAGGGGCGGACCCCGGGATTGGCTTTCCCCCACAATTACCCAATCACTTCTGGTCGGCCGACCAACTTTCTTGTGGGCACCCCCCGGGGGCAGTCTCTATCCCGAGGCCGTTCTGGGGAGGTGGCCTATTGTACCCCCATGTTTACCCTCAATAAAGACAGTTCGATACATTATTACAAATGGGGAACTTGGGGTACGGGCCCCCCGCTACCACGGACATTCATGGAGGTCCCGCCCTCGGGATTTTGGGATTGTGCCCCAAATTTGTATTATATTAAAGTTCTTTTTTAATGTATATTATGGAATTGGAAATTTGAATTAAATTTAATGAATGTTTAAAATTAACAAAAAATAAATAAAAAAGCAAAAAATTGAAAAATGGAATGCAAGTGAATTAATTAAAAAGAAGTGATCAATGGAGGAGAGAAATTAAGAGAAAGGAATTAAAGGCATTGCGGTGTGGTGTGAGCAGCGGGAAACAAAATGCTCGTAGGATGAATTGATTGGCCGGCGATTGGTGAAGGCCTGGAAAATAAGAAATGAGCCGAATAATTGGAATTGCCCAGATGGAAAAAGGAAGAATTTAGGCTGGAAAGCGGAAAGGAATTAAAAGCAGAAAAATAAATAGAAATGAGAAAAATGAGAGGGAAAAGAAAACCCTTGGTATCACTCGAAAGCTCAATTAATGGATCGAACTCACATTCAAACGGCGGATTCGCGCTCAGCGGTCGGAAGGATGGTCGGAGGGCGCGAGGCATTGATAAAAAACGGAGTGTGAGCGGCTGAAGACGCGCGGCGACTAATTGGCGGAAGACGGCAAAATTGGACTTTTAGCAGGACGACGACGGAAGGAATGAAGACAAACTGAGCGCCAGAAGAACAAGAAGAGGCAGCAGACCCAACCAATAGCCATTCCTCCGCCCACGAGGAGGAGCATGAGCAGAATGGCATTGTCCTCCCGCAATGCCACATGATTTTGGAAGGAATTGGGACTCACTCCGGCCGGAAGGCAAATCAAAGGAGCCGTATACTCGGCTGGCTCCCAGCAAATGTGGGAAGCGGCACATGGAATTGCACAGTTCAATTTAATTTCCCACATAATTTTGGTTCGAAATTTCTATAAAAATTGGACAAAATTGAAATTTGAAGAAATTAGAAACGGAGATAAAATGTGAAAACGAAAAAGAATTTAAGAATGAAAGAACAACTGCAATTCGATGTCCGTTCCGCCTCCGTCTTAAACAAATTCATTCAAATTCATTCCATCAAAAGAACAACAGCATTTTTAAAGCATTTTTATTCAAAATTTGTTTCTCTCTCTTTCCTATAGTCTCTCGTCCTTACTATTTCTGTTCAACCTCCACCCCCCCCCCCGCCCCTTGCACCCGAACAAAGGCCGTGCTGAAATGAGTGGTGATGGCAGACACTGGCCAAAAGCGAAAAGTCAGCAGTCATTCGCCGAACAAAAGAGCGAATGGCGAGTGAAGAGCTGCGATCGCTCGGCAGAACGGCCAAATGTCAATCGCATTGCCAAAGGAACCAATTGGCGAGAAATAAGAATTAACGATGGGGGACCAAATCGAAAATTAATGGAAAATAGACAAAAAAAAAGAGGGGAAAAAGCGAAGTGATAAACACATTAAAGAAAATTGGGAAATTTATACAAACAGAGAGGGTGAGAGATATGTAATTGGTTGGATTTTTGAAGATTGTTTTGAGATGTATATCAGTAGTCAGACGGACAGAATTATTTTGGGAATGGAAGTACAGTTTAGGATGGCAGATGATTGGACCCTAAAAACTGAGGACCTAACAGAGTCTTATTGGGAAATATTCGTAGGGACAGACGGACAGACTTATGAAGTACAAAGAATTCCGGAAATTTTTGTTACGGGAAAGGAAAATTATGAGGATGAAGATCAGTTCAGAATGGATATAAATGTTATTAGGGCTCCAAAAACTGAAAAAATTCAGAATAATTCTCGGATTGACAATGAATGTATCAATGAAACTTTAGGAGAGATGGAAAATCCAAAACGACGGGGAAGATTAAACGAGTCCAATAAAGGAAATGGTGTAACCTACAGTAGCCATTCATACTTTAAAGAAATTGATTCAGCAGGTGAAGAGATGGATGCGGCATTAACGAAGGAAGAAGAAGAAAGCCTGAAAGCCATTGAGAGAAAACTCCAAGTACAGCTCGAGGCAGTGCGGCGAAATTTGTCCAAAAATGAAGTGTGGAAATCGGCTGAGGTGGAGGAAGAGCCAGTAGGACCAGTATTGGACGAAACGGAGGAAAAGAAAAAGGAAGAAGAAAAGGGAGAGAAAAAGGAAGAGAAAAAGGAAGAAAAGAAGGAGCCAAAGAAGGTCGAAAATGAGGAAAAGAAAAGTAGAAGCGTTGGGTCGGGACGAAAAGACGATGAAATCTCAATTGATCTTGTGGAATTAGAAGAGGAACAGGAGGCATTTGAAAATCCCCAGGTAACAAATGAGCGCATGGCTTTCTGGGAGTCAATTTTGTACACACAGGCAAAAAAAGATTTGGCGGAAATGAGAGAGAAAACGGCGCAAGTGGGAGTGAAAGTTAGCTCCAAAAAACGTGTTTGGAGCGAGTTGGAACCGCCAGCATTGGTGGACGAGGGAATCAAGTTCGGAGAGCAAGTGCGCCGGAACGCCGAACATGATCAATTGACGAAAGAAGCGCGCACGGTGTTGAGTTCGCTTCTTGCCATTAGAGAAAAGGCTTTAGCAATTGGGGATGAAGCACAAAGGGCGCACCGTGAAGTATATAAATGGATGGCAAAAATCGGAAAATTGGGAAAAGAAGAAGAAAAAACAGAAGGGGCGACGCCGGCCCACTCAGGATTTGGAGGGGACACCAAATGCTTTAAATGCGGGATGATGGGGCATTTTGCCCGCGAATGCCGAAATGTGAGACGCCCATGGAATGGGAACCGCGGATGGCACAACCAGCCGATGATGTACAATGATGGGCAGCCCAGAACTTCTGACGCTTCGATGGGCCCACCCACTTTATCGTCTTTTGGGACTTTTTTAAAGCGATCGGGATTTGGGCAATAATGAAGGAATTGTGCAGCAACCTTGCATTTTCTTAAAAAATAAAAAATAAAACACAAAAAACACAAAAAACAAAAATTTTTTAATTAAATTTTTTTTTTTTTAAGAAAATGCACATTTCTATTATTGATCATTTTTCCTTGTATTGATTTTCGGGACGAAAATAGGGAGGCCTGGGATGAACCCCAACTTTTTGGCCCTTTGGCCCCCTTCGCTCATTGGCCCTTTCATTTGTTCCAGGGGGGGGGCTAAAAGGGGCGGACCCCGGGATTGGCTTTCCCCCACAATTACCCAATCACTTCTGGTCGGCCGACCAACTTTCTTGTGGGCACCCCCCGGGGGCAGTCTCTATCCCGAGGCCGTTCTGGGGAGGTGGCCTATTGTACCCCCATGTTTACCCTCAATAAAGACATTTCGATACATTATTACAAATGGGGAACTTGGGGTACGGGCCCCCCGCTACCACGGACATTCAATTCCAACAAAAATAAAAAAAATAATTTTCATATTTGCCCGAATGTTTCAAGAGAATAAATCGAAAATTAAAAAAAGACATGAACAAGGATAATACCAAAAATATTTAAAAAAAAATCAACAATAAATACTGAATTTAAATTTTGTGCTAGAAAAATAAATATTCTTTATAAAATATTCCATCTACTTTATTTAAGTTTAAGAGCGATTCAGACGTTTTTTATCTGCTCCAAATATATAGTATTCTTTTTTGCCTCAAAGTAGATACGTTAAATACGCTCAATTTTAAACCATTAAAAAATGTAGTGAAGCTGTTTTAGGCAATCATTAACGATCCAGCAAGAGTTAGCCATGAATTTTTAGATAAGAAAATAAATTAATCTTAGTAAAAAAATTTGCAATACAAGAGAAAATTTAAAAAAATCTAAATGGAATTAAAGAGCGAATTAAATTAACATAACACTGTAAAAATAAGCCTAATTAAATAATAGTGAACAAACTAACAAAAAATTACTTAAACAAATGTTCAGAAGACCCTAAAAAATAATTTTTCATATAAAATTAAAAGTTTAAAATATTTACAAAATATGTGTAATTAAAGGGAAATTTATTTTCTTACTTCGATCAAAGTTTTAAATAATTAATTAGAACTAGAGACCGACTAAAAACGTACCAAAAAATTGCAAAAAAGGCAAGTAAAAGGCACGAAAATCCCCCAAAAAAAGGCAAAAAAGCCATCGTAGAAGATTCAAGCAAAGTAGAAAATGTGTTATTTATTCTTAATAAATCGAAACTAGTGGGCAGAAAAAAAGGCATTTGCCTCAAAAGTCGGTCTCTAATAATAAGATATTTGAGCATAGATGTTTAGACAACATTACTTTTCCATTAAAACTTTATCATGCAACAAATTTAGCTAAAAAAAACTGAAAAATTAAGGAAGTATTTCGAGTTTATATATTTAAATTTAAACGACATTTCCAACATTATAAAAATAATATAATTCTTAAAAAGTACTTTATTATATAAAAGTAACAATTTCCCTTTTCCATCTTATTTCATTTCATCCTTAACCCAAAAAAAGGAAAAAAAACCTTCTTTTTTTTTTAAATAACTTTATCTTGATTTTTGCTCTTTTATGCATCTTTATTTTTGTGCGGGAACAAGTATTTATTATCGTTTGCTTTGTGGCGTAACTGATTTTTAACTTTTGGTGTTAACCCTAAAAAATGGCATTTATAAACTTCTTTAACGACCTTCTAAAGTACCAAATTAAAAATAAAATAAAAATGCGACAATTATTATCTAACGAATATTTGGCGCTTCGATGAGATAAATAAATTATATAAAATATTTTAAAATAGATAAAAAAAATAAGATGATAAAACATGACGAAGCTATACTAAAAGCTGAATTGGTTTTATGACTGTCATGATTACAATAGGAGAATCCAATAAATGAAATAAATTTAAATAAATCTAACAAAGGAAGGGAAACGAGAAAAGAATAAGAAGAACTAAAATGTTTGATCCCAATGCATCTCATAGGGATGGTCCCACCTCTTACATGTGGGTTCCCCTAATTAAATGAATTTTAAACAAAGTCATTAATTTGCAATATTTTTAATTAAAACTATCACACACGCTTGCTAGTTTAATAGGATAATGATAAAATCTTTTTTTGACACTGACCAAGAAAAAAGAAAGAAATCCCCCCACAAAACAACTACTTTTAGATTAAAAAAAACTTTAAAAAGAAAGCAACATAAAAATTTTAAAATACAAATTTAGCATTAAAAAAAATGCATTCGTTTTATTTTTAAAAATATTCATACAAATGGAGAAGTTTGAAAAAATATGAAAACATTTAAGCCAAAAAGCATTCGCACCATTTTTATATAATTTTTAATTTAAAACTCGAAATCCCGTGTTGAAAAGAAACCCAACTGAATACCAAATTTTTTCACACTACGTTTTTTTCAAAATCACATTGAAAAACATTCAAATTATACACAATAAAGTATAGACTGTGATAAAGAGAATTATATATTGATTTTAAACATATATATATATATGGAATATTTAGCAATAATAACTCTTTTACAATAATTTTTACGTGCAAAATGTTAAAAATTGCATGTCAAAATAGAAAACAGAATGAAAACATTAATAATATAAATAAAAGATTTATGAAATAAGAAAAAAATGGTTTTTGCAAACAAATTCAATAACTGACCAATGAGGGAAAATTTTAAATGCCCGGTATATTTGTTTTAACGTGTGGAACCAAATAGGGTATTAAAAATAACTTAATTATTAATACTTTAAGTTAATATTAAAAACGATCGAAAGTAGTCATATAATATGTGCAACTTGCAACGACTGTATGTAAGAAGTCAAAAGCATTTTGTCACGACAGAAACAAATGTTGACGCAGCAGAATGCTCACGAGCAAAAACCTGATAATTTTTTAACCCTTAAAACTTCACTAAAATTTACTATTTATTTTGTTTTGAAAAATAGAAAAATTAACTTTTTAAGAAATGATAACAAAGATATAAGTTTTATCCATTTAATAAAAATTCAATATCGTCGTTAACTTAAAAATACGAAAACTTAAAATAATAAATAATATACGGTAATGATAATGATTTTTTAAAGATTTTTATAGCCTGAGAATGAACTGAAGTCCAGTTACAAGGCTATTTGAATTTACAACTTTCAAAACTATTATGCATATTAAAAAAATTTTAAGATTTTTAAACAATTAAAGTTTTATTTCTTATGTATTATTAATGATACTTGATTCTTTATTGTGATGTTTATGAATTCACTTTAATGTGTAAAAGGAAAAAATATTAGGTAAGGATTAGAAGTGGTCCGTGGATTCGTTCCTAACTTAACAAAAATTTTAATCACATTTTCAGAATATTGTCAACCCTAGAATATTCGGTGCCGGGTCGTTAGTCAAAAACCCTCATAATGGGCGTTACTCAAAAAACCTCAAATGAATTCTGGCACCAAAGATCAAAACGGGCGTTACTCAAAAAACCCTCAAATGAATGTCCGTGCTACGCTTATGGTCTGTATGCACAATAATATTTTAACAATAGAAAATGTAAATTTCAGCCAAATAACTTTGTAAATCAAAAGCATCAATATTTAATTAATAGAAATCATTTCAGTTAAACGAAAAAAATTTTTATTTTATTTCAAATTCAAATTTATTTCAACAATTGTCTTGCTTACGGACCAACAAGCATTGCAATTTTAAATTCAGCACATTGAAATTTTGAAGTTTTCTATTTTTACCGCAAAATACAAAATCACTTCTATTTGGGCGGTACGTGTGTGTCGTTTTCTATTGCCATTGTGATCTTTAATTTTTTCAATAAATTAGCAACTGATTTTTTTAATTAACCAATAAAGCAAATCTCGCTAAGATTTGGCATTTTCCAAATCTCGCCAATTTTGTCGAATAAATAATTGTTATTAAAGTTCTGCAATTCAATATTGAAGTCATGATCCCCAAGTGACATGCGCAGCGGAAAAAAATTTTATAATTTTTCCGTATCTGTGGTTTCAACTTTTTTGTGATTCAATTATTACGATTGACACCAACATGTTCCATCTGGGCCATGTAAATGGTATGCTATTACATAGCCTGCCACCGCCGAACCCACAACAATTGGGGTCAAAATAAGTCCAAGAATGGCCCCAACTGCGAAGACGCTGAGCAGTTCACGCTCACGACGAACAGGTTTGAGCAGTTTATACTCACGCCAAACAGGTTTTTGGGCCGTAGGTTGTCCATTCGCCATTTTTATCTGGCGAAGTGTCGTCTTCAAACTATAAGGAAAATAATATTTTCACAATAAATACTTATTACCAATCCATGGACAATATATAATTGTGTGAATGGTTTTGGGGCAACTTCAAAAGTCCCATCAATTACTAAAATTTAACATTTTTCAATTGCTTGGGTTGACGTTTCGGTAGAAAATATTATAATTCCTTCGTCTTTATTCCGGTAAATTACCCAACTAAATCAAAAGGTGAATTATTTTTGTAATTTAATTTATAATATAAATTAAACAATCGTAGTAGCTACTTGTCATCATTGGTTAATGGCTTATTTAACGCCATTTTAATTGCTCCTTTGCGCGTTAGCAATAATTGTTCGGGAATTTCATAGGGATCCGTTGATATGCCATGTTTTTGTTGCCTTCTTCTATTATAAGCCCGCCTAATTGAGTCAAATGTGGGGTAATTATATGTTACTGATTCATCTGTTTTTGTATCCGCTTCTTTGGATACATCGATTTCTTCTGCTTTTTGAAACCCCTAAAGTGATATTATTTTATACTTTTTATTTTTTTGCTAAGCAATTAATCTCTCGCCATAAAGTTTTAATATTAGTTGTACAGGTGAGTATTTTCAGTCTTTGCTGTCTATCCATTTGCTCAGCACTCAATTTTTCGATTAGTTATCCAATGCATTTATCATTATGGACAATGGTTTTTGTACTTACAATATTTAAATTTTCTTCAACTATTGTCTGTGCTATTTGAGGAACACTTAAAAAAATAAATAATTTATTTGTGCTTAATTTCAAACCGGGCATTTTCTTTTTCTTGTAACGTTTTACAAGTTAAGCATTCGATATAATTTTTGCTTTTATATTTGGGTGAAAGCACGAATTTCTCCAATTGTTTGATTTTTCTGAACCAATTAAAAAAAGTTTTTCTGCATCACTCTTCGTTATACATTGCTTGACTAATAATATTTCACCAGTATTTATGTTCTGATTTTCAACGTAATATGTACTTCCACTACTTTGTTTAATTTTGGCCAAATAACGCTCCAAGGTTGATTTGCCAATTTTTAATGGAGACTCAGTGTTAATTCTATCAAGTAATCCACTAACCGATTTAATTTCACGCTTTTCATAATTTTGTAATAATTTTTTGATGGTTTCATCATTTATAAATGCCTCGAAGTTCGAAACTCGGTTTCCACCAGAAGCACGGAAAAAATTTTGATTCCAATTTAAATAAAAAAAGAATAATAAAAAAATGAAAGTTATATAAATAGGTTTATAATTTTTATGCCAATTATTAATATTATTAATGACAATATTTTATTATATTATTGAAAATGATTTTAAATTAAGGAAATAATGTCTTTTTCTTTTAATAATTTCATTGATTAAATATTGATATTTTGAGTGATTTGCTAAAAAAATATTCTTTCTATTAATTGAATAGGATATTGTTGTGCATACAGACCATAAGCGTAGCACGGACATTCATTTGAGGGTTTTTTGAGTAACGCCCGTTTTGATCTTTGATGCCAGAATTCATTTTAAGGTTTTTTGAGTAACGCCCGTTTTGATCTTTGATGCCCAGAATTCATTTGAGGTTTTTTGAGTAACGCCCATTATGAGGGTTTTTGAGTAACGACCCGGCACCGAATATTACAATCCAAGTTAATCGCTTCAAAACCTTTCTCACATCTCTCCCCCCACCCCAGATGCTGTTTTAAATATTAATTTCTTTTCTTTTTTTTATATTTTTCCGTTTATCTTTACTATTTTTTTATTAAGGCTTCCTTTTTTATGATTTTAACAATACTTTCGATCTCGAATTGGTGGTCGGAATTTAATTTTTCCTTCTATATATATCCACTTCTTTCCTTTTAAATGTAATTTTTAGGGTATATTTATTGTATCGCTTTATTTTCTACTTATTTTATTTCTTGTAGTTTAGTTTTTTGTTTCAATCATTAAAACAATTAACTAAACAACTTTTACATTGTAATTTTCATCCTTTTTTTCTAATTTTTTTCCTTGCAAATATTACTTTTGTTCCTTTTTTTAAAAACTAGAGGAAATTTTTCCCAGAAAAATATGAATTTATAGGTTCAATTATTTCAATTAGGTTTCTATTATTTGTGAATGGCTCCTTCCTTATTTATTGCCTTTTATTTAATATTTCCTTATTACAATTTAATGCATACAATATTTTCGAAATATTATATGGATCCCATGCAATGTTGGTACCTTCAGAAATTTCGTTGAAAAGACAAGAATTTTTTGCTTTTGCTTGGTTTCTTTATCTAAATATTCTGTTTGTTTTATTTGTAATTCCAAATTAAAATTCTTATGTTGATATCTTGAATCCATGGGGTAGAATACCTACTATTTTTTTAATGATAGTCGGCGTTATTTAAAAAAATGGGTTTGAATTTTTTTTTTATAATAATAATAATAATAATTTATCGCCAAAAAAATCCGTAAAAGTAAAATATACGCTTGCATTGTGGGCATACAATAAAAAGTGTCCACGAGTAGCGAACTGAAACAACATAAATGAAGATCACCATAAAAATAAAATAGAGTGAGGTTGAAAAAGATAATTTGTTGTTTGATAAAGAAAATCATCAAAGGAGAGAAGCCGCTTACCTTTTTTCTATTATACCTATATGTGATCAGATCAAATCTCCAACAATTTTTTAAGTTTGTTTCTATAGCATTGAATTGAAATAATAGACGATAGGTCTATTTTTTTGAAAGTTCTTGTAAATCTTTCGTTGTTCTATTGATAAAAGTTCTATAATAGGTTTTTGTAAAATAGTTGAAATGTGTGACTTAAATTGAGTTTATTGTCTATGAGAACGCCTAAGTCTCTAATAATAACAGTCTCTTTGATGACCATGTCATTAAGATGGTAAGGATTTTTTGAATTGTCCGTACCAAGATAAATGGTGGCAGATTTTTCCGGTGAGAATCGAAGTCCCCAGGTCTGTGCCCATTGCTAGCGTTTTGAAGGGAATCACTAAGTTTTGCCGTTCATGATCTTGGGAGTAGGTGGAATAAATTTTGGTATCATCGGCAAAAAGTTTTATTGAAATTCCATCTGGAATAATTAGGAGTAAATCGTTAATGTAAATTAGGAAGAGAATGGGGCCCAAGACAGAGCCCTGGGGAACCCCCGATTTAATAGGAAATTCTTGTGAGAATTTCTGATTTATTCTACCTTAAATTTTCTATTTGTTAGGAAATCTTTAAGCCATTTCAGGAGATTGCCCCTGATTCCAATTTTTTTCTATTTTATGAATTATTTTTTGGTTTTCATTTATAAGCTTTTGAATTCAGGAGGATCTTATTTTACAGGAAATGCGGTATTTACTTCTAATTAGAATAATTATTAACTTTATACTGAAGTTTCATTCGGAATCATTAATTCTTCGTTTATTTGCGTTTCTTATTTAAAATTCCTGCTCATTACTCTCAAGATTATTATGTATATTAAAAAGAAGCATAATTTAAATCTTTGACAATTCATTCAACACTTAATATTAGACTGATAAAAGTTAGCTACAAGTATCATAATAAAATTAATTGGTTTGTTTTAAATAAACTTGTTTTTAATGAATTCGATATAAATAATTCAGCTGTTATACGTTTTTTTTTAGGTTCACATGTATGGACCTCAATATGGGTTGTTTTTTTTGTAGCCTTATAAATTGGTTTTTTAATTCATTAACTATTTCCTAACACATTAGTTCATAACTATGCAAATTTATTGTTCATAAATGCAAAATAAATACTTTTGGCAGTTGTTATGTTTTATCATTGAAAATTTTTCATTATATTCTGAAATATGTTGTTAATCGTCATAATTATATATAAATGTAATTTTTGGGTAGAGAATTATTCGATTTCCTTTTCCAAAGCTTTTGGAGATATTTCATGCCCATCGCTTCCAAATTGAACGTTACCGGTGGAAAACGAAAATAACTATCATTTGTGATCCGGAACGCACAAGCACAAAAATAAATATAGGGAATGGGGCGAAATTGTATTTCATAAATATAATATGTTATTATTTAACTCGATTTCAATATCTGTTTTTGGTTTCACTTTTAAATGGCATATTAATTTAACTATTTTTTTAAAGTTAATTTTTGTTTGACTCTGCTTTAATAAATCTTTTTTAAGTGAGCAATAAATGATAAGTTAAATTGGTGTTCAATTTGATTTGGAATTATTTATACCTTGAACCCTATATGTTATTATTTACAAATTTCTTAGCGTGAAATTTAAATAATAATTATGTAAATAAAGGAGAAAGGAAAAAGGAATGCTTTCTAGAAAAATTATGAGCAATATGTTTTTTTTGATAGTAGTAGTAGAAGCGGGTTTGAATTTTTGGCCGTCAATGCTTTGGTCAGCTTAAATTTTCAACGAATATAACCAAAATTTAATTTAAAATTTTCATTTTTCTCCATGTTTTGGTTTTTCGACATCTTTATTTGCTGGAAAGATTCAAAACAATATTTTTATATCGAAAAATCGTTAATTTTTTTCAAAAAATCAGTCTATTTTTTTTGTTTTTAATTATAAGATAATATTATCCCGCGACTAACTCTCTTTCTCTTTACCATCTCATACATGATGACAAGGTTTTTGACTTTGTTGTAGGGTTGCGACCCCGAGGTCGGGCAAGAGAAATTCGGGGAACGGGGAATGCGGGGAACGCAATGTCGGGACGGAGACGGGAAAGAGAAAATCGTCGGGGAACGAGGACGGTGAATCGGGGAATAAGAAATTTTCAAAAGTTCAAATTTTTTGAAGTTTTGTCACCAAAAACCAATTCGTCTGACTCTTACTGCTGAACAGATTGCTCAAAAAATTTGGTAATTTTTTATTGTGGCTCCTTAAAATATTTTATATACCTATATATTTTGGGCTTTATTACTAAGACTGCACCAAATATAGAGTAAAAAATGTTTAAAATATGGATAAAAAATTGTCGAAATACGACTTAAAATACCAAAAAATGCGTGTCAGGTGTTTATGACAGTGAATTTAAAGGTGTAAAAAATAATCAATATACTGCTTTCCTTAAATTTACTGCCGTCTTATTTATTACTTCTTCATTTGTTTTTTGTTCTGCGCATGCTCCCATTGTTCATTATGTGTCAACTTTAAATGGTCCCATAACAAGAGTGACCATCGAAAATTTTCCAAAATAAGAAAATCGGAAGGGTCGGCGGGCCGATAGGTACCGCTAGGAAAAATCTTCAAATTTTCAGTGTATTTTGGTAACAAATCTTGACAAAAAAAAATCCGATTTGCCGATTTCCGGAAAAATTTTGGGCATCGGTAGGGCCATTAGAAAGAGCACAAAATTCTCTACATAATTGCTTTTGGTATGGTGGCTCTATGACTTGTCTCAGCGGCTGATCGGGACGATGCTAAAACTGTCATTACAAAAATATTCATTTTCGGTCATTTTCCACTGAAATACTGTAGAAATCAGTCATTTTTGGGGTAACCGAATTTGACACCCTATGTCCTTCCATGGGGACAAATGGTAGAGCCACCATACCAAAAGCAATTATGTAGAGAATTTTGTGCTCTTTCTAATGGCCCTACTCATTTGTTTCAGAAAAAATTTTTAACACCCTAGGAATTTTTTTTCAAAAATTTTCCAGATTTCCAACCATTTCTGGGTTTACAGAACTTTATGAAAGAGTGATCTGGTCGAGTTGGTGTAGTTAATTTTTTTGATCAGTACCAAAAGTTATACTAGCATGAATTTTCTTAGATTTTCTGGACACTCAAAATATTGATTTTCATTGATTAAACATTTGTTCCATTACTTTTGTCCCACCAAAAAAGGGGGCTTTTTGGGTCGTGGCCGATCTCATTGTCAAAAGGGAATGTTAATTTTTTGGGTATTTGTTAGTGCACTAATTGGTGTTTCTTTTGGTGTAAAGAACACTTTTTTCCCACACTTCATTTTTGAGAAAATCGAATTTTCGAAAAAAAAAAATTTTGTTCCAATACTTTTGACCGTGACTGTAATATTTTCTTTTTATCTCAATGGAAAGTGGTAGTAATTAAATTTTAAATAAATGAAAATTAAAAGATTATACATTATATAAAGAGCGGCAAAATAAGTTTCGTCAAATATGATTTCACCATGGAGCGATTTGGTAAATTCAAAACTAAAACAAATTTGTTCTTTTGTCTTTCATTTATAAAATTTACTTGCATTTTAATGTAAGATTAATCTACTAATCAAATTCGAATTAGGTGTTTTTACACTGAATGCAGGAAGGTTAGATGATCAAATTAGAATTAAATGTGCTTAGCTTCGCCAAAATTATTATTAATAAGGATGTCCAGCGAACGGTTTATTTCTATAAAGAGGGGTGGGGGCTATAATGGTCCGCTGAGAAAATTGGTTTTATGCACTTTAATGACCTCCCCCCCTTCCTTTACACATTACGGAATGTGTCCTTTGCCCTTATCTTGCACAAAAAATCGAAGATTGCCCATCTCCCCCATTCCAAATACACTCACAAACTTTAGCGTCGAATCATAATTTGACAACTCGTACCTATTTTCAAAAAAAAAAAAAAAATTTTGAATTACAGTCAGGTGCAAAAGTAATGCCCCAAAAATTTTTTTTTTTTTTAAACTGGTTTTCTCAAAAATTAATGGTGGCAAAAAAGTCTTATTTACGCAAAAAGAAAGGTCTATTAGTGCACTAATAAATACCCCAAAACTGCCCCAATAACTCCCTTTGTTGACGAGAAAATTGGTCATCGTCCAACTGACCCCCCATTCTGACGGTGCAAAAGTAATGCCCCAAAATGTTTAATCGATTAAAACTCAATATTTTGAGTGTTCAGAAAATCTAAGAAAATTCATGCTAGTATAACTTTTGGTACTGATCAAAAAAATTAACTACACCAACTCGATCAGATCACTCTTTCATAAAGTTCTGAAAACCCAGAAATGGCTTGAAATCTGGAAAATTTTTGAAAAAAATTCCTAGGGGGTTGAAAAATTTTCTCTGAAAAAAACGAGTAGGCCCATTAGAAAGAGCCTAAAATTCTCTACAGAATTGCTTTTGGGATGGTGGCTATATGACTTGTCTGAGCGGCTGATCGGGATGATGCTAAAAATGTCATTACAAAAATATTCATTTTTTGGTCATTTTCCACTGAAATACTGTAGAAATCAGTCATTTTTGGGGTAACCGAATTTGGCACCCTATGTCTTTCCATGGGGACAAATGGTAGAGCCACCATACCAAAAGCAATTATGTAGAGAATTTTGTGCTCTTTCTAATGGCCCTACTCATTTGTTTCAGAAAAAATTTTTAACACCCTAGGAATTTTTTTTCAAAAATTTTCCAGATTTCCAACCATTTCTGGGTTTACAGAACTTTATGAAAGAGTGATCTGGTCGAGTTGGTGTAGTTAATTTTTTTGATCAGTACCAAAAGTTATACTAGCATGAATTTTCTTAGATTTTCTGGACACTCAAAATATTGAGTTTTAATCGATTAAACATTTTGGGGCATTACTTTTGCACCGTCAGAATGGGGGGTCAGTTGGACGATGACCAATTTTCTCGTCAACAAAGGGAGTTATTGGGGCAGTTTTGGGGTATTTATTAGTGCACTAATAGACCTTTCTTTTTGCGTAAATAAGACTTTTTTGCCACCATTAATTTTTGAGAAAACCAGTTTAAAAAAAAAAAAAATTTTTGGGGCATTACTTTTGCACCTGACTGTAATTCATAAAAAAAAATTACATGAGCAATCATTTTCATTTTCTAATCCATGTTTTTTTTCGCTTCATTTTTTTATATGTTTAAATAACGACGCATTAAAGAATGCCAAATTATAAATTGCTTAAATGCATACACGTTAAGACATATAATTTTTTTTTAAAACAAACTTATTTAATTTTATTATCCCAAAAATTACTCATTTTTTTTAAAATAGATTTAGTTATTTGGCAATCTAAAAACTTAAAATTAATATCAAATAAAGTTACGAAATTTTAAAGTTTTAATAAAAACTTAATTGGCGTTGGAATGAAAATTTATTTCATATCGTTTTTTTGTAAAAAGAAAAAATGATGAATTTTATGGCTATCAATGGAACTAATTAATCTTTGTTCAACTTCATCAAAGAAAGCTCACATATAGGTATATCTTTTTTTAAGTGTGATTATTAATTTGCCCTCCGGTCCCGCTAATCTTCCAATTATTTGAATTTATATGTTTAAGGAGCATTAGTTCTATATTCGTAAATATAGTTATGTTCTTGTAAATTAATTCATATAAAAAAAATAAGTCCTTGATTTTTTATAACCGCGTCTCACTGACCGACCTAACATCAATTTGAAATAAAAAATTAATAACAAAAATGAAAATATTAAAAAAATACGGGTAAAAAATATCTTTTTTGAATTATTCTGCAGGACAGATTTTCCAAACCCAAAAAAATTTATTAAAATTTTAAAAATTAATCATACATCGAAATGTATAACCTTAATACTAGGCCAATTTTGATTTTTCGGATCTTGAACCGAATTTTAATTTCCAAAAATGTTACGGTGTAATTTTTCCGGAGTATATTTTTTTGAAAAATTGACCGGAATCCGCTTTACAAAAACGGCGTCTGGACTAGATACCAGGTTTTTGAAATTTTTTTCAAAGTTCTCTTCTAATTTAAATCTGTTAATAATTATAATCAATAAGTCGAAAAAAATTTTAAGGTAGGAGGTTCATTTTCATGCATATAGTATAACGTCACAGATTTTCTAAAAATTAACTTTTTTTTATTTTATCAAATAAATACTTTTTAATTTAGATAAATGCGCAAAGATATAATATGTTGTTAGAAATACATTTAAGGAAAAGAGAAACAACATTTTGCAATAAATAAACTTAATTTAACGTTTCCATATGAAAATCAAACGAAACCAAAATAACACTGAACAAAAAGAGATTTCCAAAAAATTAACAAATAATTAAAAATATATAAATAAACGCATTAAATAACGAAACGCAAACTTTGAAAAATCCGTAATTAAAACTAATATTGGATAAAATAAAAACAAAATTCATTTCAACCTGGTAATAATCGTTTTAAATAAAAAATATTAAATTCCAAATAAAAAGAAAACCGACGAATAGGAAGCAAAAACAAATATGCATAATTGGAAAAGTTAATGAAAAGCATTGAAGAATGATTGATTTAATTAGAATGCTAGAATCAAAAAATGTTATAATAAATGACAGTTATTTCCTTTTTTTTGAATCTTTACTGTAAAAAATTGGATTATTAAAATTGAGGAAAAATGAAGTTAAAAATAAAAAGAAACCTATTTTAAAAACTTAAATATTTATTTATCTTTCTATACGGTACGTGATTTATCAAGGATAATCATTGATATGAATCTTCATAACCGCAAAAAAATAAAATAAAACATAAATTGCATTACTAAATATTTTTTATTCTGATCAAATATAAAAAAAAGTCTTTCTGACTCAGGAACCTCTTTTTTCCATATATTTTAATGATAACGGCTTTGAAAAACGCGAAAAATATAAATAAATTAAGGTAATGACCTATTTCTTCTAGTAACATATATTTGTAATTTTGTGAGTAAATATAAATAAAATAATCATTTTCTAAGATGTTTATGTAATGAATTTGTGATTCTTTGATTTGAATATTGTTTTAGTTTAATTTATTTACAATTAGCAATAATTTTCTCATATTTTGAAAATGTTTATTATGTGGTTTTTTGATAATATTTAAAAAATCTTATGCCATGCTGTTTTTTCCTTCATATTTAAGATAGCGATTAGATTTTTTATAAATCTAAAAAAGACATCGCATAGCCGCCTTGCTATACTGGAATTGGGAAAAGGGTTGTTAGGATTAGCCTGTATTTGGGAATCACCCGAAATCTCCTATCAATTCCGCCATGACTCGTCCATGCGCTGGCCAAAATGGCCCATACCGCAGAAGCTTAATCTTTCCCTACAATCTGAGATAAATTATTTTTAAATATCATTTATTTTTGACCGATATCATTATTTATTTGATTTATTTTACGTATTCGCGATGAATCCTTTTAATTTATTTTTTGTTAGTTTTTGACTTATTTAATTATCGGGTTTTTCTTTTCGACAATTGTTTAATTAAATACTGATTTTTATTTTTACTAATTTTTTTTCCTTTACCTTTGTAATTTAAATTGTATGACGCTATATGTTTGGCATTGCAATTTAATTGTTAAATTTGGTTTAACTTTGTGCATGTGTTGAAATCCTATAAATTCATGTATTGAATCCCGATCTAGGGTAATTAAATCCTATTAAATTCTCAAATCGAGTTAATTTTTTTTATGGAAAATTGCCTTACAAATTTAATTGTTTTGTTTCAATTGCATTTTATTACTTTTCAATCTGCTTATCGTATAAAATTTTTTTGGCTTCTTCATGTTCCTTTCGCTATGAGAATTTGTCGATGGGATTCATAGTATTTTTAACTGCAATACAATTTTTTTCATATCTTTTCTTTGTTTAGATTCAACAGGCGAAATTTTGACTACAAACTAGGGTTTAGCCCCGACCCGACGTCCCCGACCCGACCCGAAGCCATTTTTGGGCCTCATCCCCGACCCGATCCCCGACATCCCATCCCCGCGTTCCCCGTTCCCCGACATGTCATCCCCGCGTCCCCGACAAAAAATAAGCACTGGTAAGAATGGGGGTCTGAACAAGAAATTGTTGAGAAAAAATGGAGAAATGGGAATTATTTGAATTATTAAACATTTCGCCATTTCCCTTTTCTCTCTTCCACCTTTTTTATTTTGTTGTCTCTTTTTTCATTTTGAGCCTGAGACATAATTCAAATTTTCTTGCAAATTGTGTTAATCTGTTAATACTCTAATTTAGTTCATTTGTTTTTAGATATTTTTATTTTGTATTAATCAATGACCTCTAAAAATTCGTCAACTATTTGGAAATTTTTTACGAAAATTTCTGCAGAGGAAGCCATATGTTTGAGTTGCGAAGAAAATTCGCTTGCAAAAAAGGTAGTACCAAAAGGCTCTGGGACAATTTCAAAATAAAGCATGGCAGTGAATATGAAAAATATTTGTGTCAAACTGAAAATCATTGGTATTTAAGCCTTCTTTTTTTGTTCGTTTATTAAAAAATTTGGACTCAGATGATGAGAAAGAAGAAACCGAAGAGTTTTTTATTAACGATTCTATGCTTTGAATCAAAAAACATATATTGATTTTTGAAAAAAAAATTTAAATTTTTATTCCCCGATCGGGGTCCCCGTTCCCCGACAATTTTGACCGTCCCCGACCCGATCCCCGACATTCCATCCCCGGCTCTCCCCGTTCCCCGACATTCTTGTCCCCGAAGGATCAGGGCTTAACCCTACTACAAACCAGCAAAACGAAACGATATAAAAACGAATTGGTTGAGAACGAATCGAACTTTTACCATTGATTCGACTGGATTTGCTTATTCTCAAACAAATAAAATAAGTGATGAAGTAATAACTAAGGCTGATTTTTTACAAATTTTCGCAGCCCTAGTCATGACTTATCTTCAAGCATAATTTAAAAAAAGGTTTGTCGAATTTTCGAAATGGGGAGAAATTTTGAAACCGAAGCGATTAAATTAAAAAATTGAAAACAAACAAGTTGAATAAAAAATAAGAAAAAAAAATAAAATTTCTAAATTTACGGTCAAGCTCACAGTTACCATGATTTTCAGGATTTTTTCGATCACGGGATCTATTTTTGACATTTCATTAAAATCCTGCGCTGCCTATAGGCGCTGCCGAATTTTTTTATTTTATTTTCGGTGTCATTTGTTAACGGATTTTGACTTTAAAATTGTCAATTTTGAAGATTTCTTGCGAAAAAGTGAGAATTTTTCAGACAAAGCCAATTTTAATAAATGAGCCTTTTTTATATTTTATGGGAAAAATGCAATTTCATAGTATCTTAATTAAGTGCTTTAGTTTCCCTATTTGGTTTGATAAAATAAAAGACTTAGAAAGTTAAAAATAATATTTTGCTATTTAAAGTAGCAAATATTTGAAAGAATTTTGTTTTCTCTTGCTCCACTAAAAAAAATCTATGAATTTATCGATTATTTAAATTAAATAACAGGATATATTATGTCTTTAAGGTTTCGGAAGAAATTATTTTCAAACAATAAAATAATTAGATATATTGTTTAATAAAAACTGAATAATAATAGTAGAATAAATGCCAATTTATTAAATTTATTTGTTTTTATTTAAACAAAATGAATTTGTTCTTTTTTTAACTCAAATTCTGAAGAAAAATATTAGTTATTAGTAGGGTAGCACGGGACCGGGGCTTTTGGCAAAAACCGGGACCGGGACTTTTCAGGTTGAAAAAATCGGGGCTTTTTGGCTGGGAAAACCGGGAAAAACCCGGGGCGGGACCGGGACCCGGTCAAAACCGGGGCACTGGTACTCATTTGTACGTTTTTTTTCAGTACCAGTCCCGGTCCCGTGCTACCCTAGTTATTAGCCTTTTAATATATATTTTTTAAAAATTCTGTTGTTTTCTTCCAATGTTCGGGTTTTATTTATTTTTCTTTATCTACTAAGTTTAATGTTATAATGCCTTTATAAAAAATATTACACAATTAATAACAGTTTTTTTAACATTTTTTGCTTTTAAATAATAGGCTTAACAATATTCTTTTCGCGAACTCTGGTCAACATTATTGTGCCCTCCTGCATTTTCGACTTTCTGTATAATTGATTTTTTATTATCTATTCGTCACTGTTTACGGTTTTATTCCAAAAAAATCAAAAGTAAAATAAATTATAAAATTTTGAACATATTTTTATTTTTGGCTAAAAGCCAAACTTTTTTGCTTACATCAAATTTAGTTCTTAAAATATAAAAAGAGATGCCGAGGCATAATTTTGGACATTCGTATTTTTGTACACCTTAAGAGTAATTAATGAATATGGACCATTTGCCCTGTTCTTCACTACGCCCACAGGGGTTTGCGAATTGGGTTTTTTAAAAGCTGATTCATTAATGATTTTGAATTAAAATATCTTTTATTAAATTTTTCAATGAATTTTATAAGTAAACATTTAGTTTTTATGTTCTTCAAATTTTATAAAAAAAGGTATGAACATTTTTTATTTAGCTGTATATTTTCTTTAATATGTTTCGGCCATCATGATCGTATTTCAATGTTTTCAATACTGTAATTTTAGAAAAAGCCCCCTTTTAGTAAATAACAAAATGTTAAAGTTGATTTTAATTGTTAATTAAAATTCAAATTAATTACGAAAATTCAAAAAAAAAATTACTATAAAATTTAACTTTTAAGTTTTATTTGTTGGCTGTTAAGGATTTTTTTTTTCACAAATTCAATTAAAAACCCAATTTTAGTAAGATAAGAACAAATTACTTGGTTTAAAAAATTTAGTACATCTATTTTTGGCCTAGATATTTTGGGTAAAAACGGAAATAAAATAAAATTGGTCTCAAAAATCAATTCCAATTTCCATAGTTTTTTGATCGGAAGTTTGATTTTAGCATGGTGCTAGTGCGTTTTTATTCCTCAATTCTTCCAGTTTATGGCTACTACTTTCTAACTTAAACAAAATTTTTGAAATTTCAGAATAGTCGGATGATACCAAAATTTATTTTGGTTGTGTTTGAGCTAAGATATGTCGGTTTTTCTTAAAACCCGGTAAAAATAGCTGTTTTATTAAACGCGCATGGGTGGCTGAATTTATATAACGCGCCAGCACAATTTGACGTCCTTGAGAAGATGAGTAGATGAGAACAAAACTCAAAATAAACTGTCAATAGGATTTTGGGTGCATTTATAGTCGATATTGGGCGCGCAAATATTTATTTTTCTTATATTGTTATTTAGCCCCCCCCCCCACAATTCTTGTTTAAAATTAAATTTTAAGATTTTTTTTTTAAATATTCCTTTACATTTTTTGTTTCCTTCATATTTCGTTTCATTTCTGCTTTTGAATTTAAGTTGGAAAATTATTCTTTTCTTTTTAATTATTGTTTTTTTTTATTTATAAAAAATAATTTTCTTTTACCATTTTTTTCCTATTTCGTTTTTATTTTAGCTTCTGATTTTAATTTTTATTTTTTAAAAATGATGTTCTTTCCAACTATTGTTTCTATGATTTTTTATTTTATTTAATTTTATGATTATTTGTGCCTCTTGGTTGCACAACCCCTAACATCTCACGAATAGAAAAGGCGACCGTTTTCACGCTAGGGTCGTCGGGCAGATCAAAATCCATTTTTGATTATTGGAGGAACGAAGGCCTTTTATATACTTTTTTCCCAGTTTCTTCTTTTCACATTTTTAAATTTTTCTTATTTTTATCTTTATTTCTTTTAGCATTTATTTTTCTTTCTCTTTTGTCCTTGTTCATTGTTTCTATTTCTTTTACATTATTTCAATTTATGTCACATTATATTTTTATTTTTATGAATTTTCGTAGATTATAATTTTTTTTTTATCGGGAATAATACATAAAAGTTATCCTTTGTTTGCTTTTAAAAATCGCATAAAAAAGTTCAATCACGATGAAAAGGAAAAGAGTTATTAAAAAATTAGCTGAAATAGTAACTATTCATTTTGCTTATACATTTGGGTGGTATATTAAATTAGTTGAAATTCTTGCTTTTCTACTGTTTCACGAGGGTGAAAACAAGGGCTTGATTTCTTCGAAGACTCATTTCGAAATAGTTTAATAAAAGTTACGAAAAAATGCAGAAATATTAACAACAATTTTAATACAAATTAGTTTTTAATTTTTGCATCATATATCAAACTTTGTAAAGGGTTTAGTATTATAAAATAATCAAAGATTTTTTTTTTCTAATTTTAATTTTTAGTTTTCTTTAATTTATTTATATTAAGCATTTCGTCTTAAGTTCTGGATTCATCCGAAAAAAATCTGATATTAAATGGTTTTTAAAAAAAACATTAAATTTTTTTAAAAGTTGAGAAATACCCATGAAAACTGATTTAGATGGCAAAATTGCTAAGGGTAGGATAACGGACGTTATTTTGAACAATTTTTTGGCATTTTGAACAGTGCTGGAAGTAGTGTCAGTACAGTTTGTCACTGACTGTTTTTTCACTGAAAAATTATTTTTTAAAAAGATTAAATTAGACTGTCTTTCAAGGAGTTTCTGTGTTGTCCGAAAGAAAAAAAAAAAAAATCATTACTTAAATTTTGAAATGTTTAGTGAAATAATATGTAAATAAATTTGGTTTTAATATTAAATTTAGTCTTATTAAGTGTACTGTAGAGTCTAAATCCGACAGTTATTATCTAGCACTATTAGCCATTTAAATTTAAAAAAAGATTAATTTTTAAGTAAGTTGTAACCACAAAAAACACAAAAATCTTCTTGGTAGTATTTTCTCATAATTTAGTCAATTTTAAAATTTGTTTAGTGACGGATAAATGGTTAAACGAATAATTTTTGCACAAAACTTATATTTTCGTTGGGTTCTCATCGAAAAAAGCTGCAGAAAAATAGTTAAGTCACTAAAAGTCACAACCCTAATAATGATGATTTAATTAGAATATCCCATAGAATTATTAAACCAAAAAATAGTTATAATTAACATTACATACAAATAAAAAAAAGAACGAAAATTTATGGAATTTAAAAAAAAGGTCAAAAGTTATGAAAAAATCACAAAAAGCGCCAATAAGTCATAAACCAACTTTTGTCTTTCTCCGCTGTTTTTCAAGAACCCAATTTCAGCGAAGTTCATAAGGTGTATCGGCTGTTATTCCTGTTATTATTTTTTTTATTAGGTTTTTAATTTGCTTTTGTAATAATTTAATGCCAATTGTGCTCTATTATTTTAATAAAATAGCAATGCTTATTTATGCGTCTCATGTGGTGTATCTTTTTGTTGTTGTTAGCTATGATAATTGATGTTTTAATTTTTTTATTAAATATTTTTATGTTAATTAATTTTCATTTTTTGTTTAGTAATTTGTTCACATTAGTTTGATAATTATTCTTTTCTTTATAATTCATTTTTTCGGATTCTTTTGTTCTCTGAAATTCTTTGCATTTTATCTTAAGCAACTTACAATTATGATAGGTCTAACTTTATTTTTTCCATATTATTTATTATTGACAATAACCGAACCATTATTTAATCAAATTCTTTTATTTTCCTTAAGATATAGCCAATTAAAATTTATTGTAGTGTTTTAAAAAAAAATAAAAGTTACGAAAACACCAACAATTTGGCTTAGAGTGTTAACTAATCATAAAAACTTTTTTAAGAATTTATATTATTAAAAGATTATTAATTTTTCATTTGAAAATTATTTAATTGATATTTGAAGTTGTAATCTCGATCCCGAGGATTGAAAGCTCTGGAACTTAAGCTTCAGGTGTTTTTTTTAATAATTTAATTAGTTTATTGTTGATTTAATAATATGAATTTAAGAAAAAAATGGAGCCAGAGTTTTTATTTCTTTCTTCCAATTCACTATAAGAAGATTTCGGCATAGTTATTTAAAAAAAAGAAATATTTAATATGGGTATTATTTTTTTAAGTCTTTAATTGGATAATCAACGTCATTTTTTCATGTTATATTAATTCCTGATAAAATAGTCGTATTACTATTTTTTCCATTCTGTCAAACTTTATTTTGGAGACGGACAAAAGGGTCGGTCGATCGGCTTCGAATTCTCCAATCAAAAAGGCGAAATGAGTAAAAAAAAATTAATCATAATAATGAAACTTTGAAGGTAAAACAATGAACGAACTAAATTTAAATTTTGAAAACATTATTAAAACAATTATTTGAAAACTTTTTAAGGATTTAAAAGATTTATATCGAAAAATTACTCCGACTGGTTGAACGTAGACAAATAAAATAAATTTGTGTCACTATTTTCGTGTATGTTTCTAATAGAGCTAGGATTGGAAATGCCTGCCTACGAAAGACAAAACCGATGCTCCTATGCTGTAACGGGCTTAGAACAGTGCAAGATAATGAGAATACCAAAGAAAATCAAAGTTGCAGCGCAGAAAAAACAAAAGCAGTTAACGTTAAGAATGCCCATGGGAGAAAAGAACGCTAATATTGGAAATGCTAAAATATCAAAAGCTGCCAAAAAATTGCCACACTGAAAAGTCAAAAAATGTGCACTCGTGCTAGGTGGTTTCGTAAATTTTGCTACTATGGGCCGATTGGTAAATCCGCAATTTTTTTTGTGATTAGGAAAGTTTTTGAGTAATCAAAAGCTATCCGATGATAATAAGATTATTAAATTTGGTTGGTGGCAATATTATGAAAAATTATATTCGAAAATTTTTTAAATAATGACGGAATATAAGAAACAACCAGCTCTAGTGCACATAAATCAATTTATCCCTTTCCTTCTTTCCATTAAAAAATTAATACATAATTTATTTGTATTAATTATGAAAATGGGCTTACTGTCAGATTGAGTCGAAAAAAAGGTTTGATAATCAGAAAAAACTATATAATAAATAAAATCAAAAAGTAAGAATAATATATATAAAACTAAATAAAATATCGCCAATATTAAATGAAATACGAAAATAGAAAATTGCCAAAACATGAGCAATAAACCGGAGTTGCATGAGCGAACACAATGAGTGGCAGACCGAAATAACGGTGCTATGACGTTACTCAAAAACCCTCATAATGGGCGTTACTCAAAAACCCTCAAATGAATTCTGGGCATCAAAGATCATAATGGGCGTTACTCAAAAAACCCTCAAATGAATCCTGGGCATCAAAGATCGTAATGGGCGTTACTCAAAAAACCCTCAAATGAATATGCGTACTACGCTTATGGTCTGTATGCACAATAAATTTTAATAATAGAAAATGTAAATTTCAGCCTAATAACTTTGTAAAATCAAAAGCATCAATATTTAATAAATAGAAATCATTTGTTAAACGAAAAAGATTTTTATTTTATTTCAAATTCAAATTTATTTCAACAATTGTCTTGCTTAAGGACCAACATCAAGCATTTGTAATTTTTCCGTATCTGTGGGTTCAACTTTTTGTGATTTAATTATTACAATTGACACCAACGTGTTCCATCTGGGCCATGAAAATGGTATGCTATTACATAGCCTGCCACCGCCGAACCCACAACAATTGGGGTCAAAATAAGTCCAAGAATGGCCCCAACTGCGAAAATGCTGAGCAGTTCACGCTCACGACGAACAGGTTTCAGCAGTTTATGCTCACGCGGAACAGGTTTTTGGGCTGTAGGTAGACATTGGTAAAGAATAAGGTATAAACAAAATATTTTTTTTATTGAATCCATTATCACCGATGGGTTATAGAATTTTAGAAAATATTTTTGTTTTTAAAATTCTCCGTAAAATTTTCAAGTGAACTCACTCGAAGGAAATGCCTGCCTTATCAGTTATTTTAAAATTATTTGTTTTGCAGTTCCGAATGAGAACTCATTAAAATTATCAGTTGTTTAATGCCTGTTATATCATATGTTATGAATTAAATAATTTTTTAATTTAAACAATTAAAAAAAAGAATCATAAAAATCAAAATTACAAGCGAAAAATAAAATGAAATAAAATAATGAATAAAAAAAAAAAAAATTTTACGTAATCAAATAAATTACATAGACAGAATTTTCCAAAGAAAATAGCTGTCTCTTGATTTACAATTTTTGATCAACATTCGATTTTGGGGTTGTAATTGCCTCAAAATGCCCATTTCCATTATAATAAATAAAGATTGATTTAAATTCATTCTCTTGACCTGCCAGGACCTTAAAAAATGGTTATTATTTTTTTAGTTTAATTTTTTACAGTGTTTTTCATGCTTGGTGAATAAACATTCCACACAAATTTGATTTCTTTTTGAGAATTTTGCGGATTTGGACTGCAAACAACAATATTTATCTTAAACAATTTAGCTGCGCATAAAAAATCGATATTTGATGCCCATTTAAATTGTTCTGAGGCATCCATAGCGGGGTATTTGTGGTTTTCAACATATTCTGTAAGAATTGGCAGAGATGTTTCAAACATTTGCCACCAATTATGGCCTTCAATATCTCTTTTATACAAATCGATTTCAGTTTCCAGAAATTCCATTAGATCAAGCCTGATTTCTTTGGCTGTATTATAGTTATCGTCACCAGTTAATAAAAGTGACAAGGCTCGATAAAAACAATTCCCATCACCGATAATTCGGGACACTTGGCCTTTAAAATTGTAGTGTTGTTTGATTTAATTTATTTAATTTGCATTACCATTTAAAAAAATTAAATGATATACTATTAATTTAATTGGTATATTTATTAAATTTTTAATCAATAAACAAACCCGGTCCAAATTGATTTGGATTAAACTCAATGCCTTCTCCAAAAATAAAAGCTGGTTCAACTAAACATTTACTAAATAAATTTAATAAAAATAACTTAACCGAAGGCATAATCCCATTTTTCACAAAACTCCCTCATTTCATTTGGTTTCATAGGATTGAAAAGTAATTTTCTTTCTTGGGTTTCTAAATTATATTTTTATTTTAACTTTGATTTTTTTCATAACCTTCATATGAAACTTTTTCCAATATTATGGAAGAATCAGAATCTAACGCTAAAATAAAAAGTTATTACGCCAACATTAAATGTTTACTATTTTCCGCAAATAAAGCTGAGCATTGTCTGTCTTCTTCAAGAATATCGAGAGCATTTTCTGAGAAAATCGTAGTTTCTTGACTTTTGCTTTTTTTAAACTGTGATAGCCTTTCATTCGATTGAGAATTTAATTTATGTTTTTTCTAAATTTTTTAATTTTTATAGTATACCACTAATTATACCATCTGTATTTTACTGTCCTTCATAGTTCTTCCTTTGCAATCAAGTTTTAATAATAAAAAACTCAAACGATCCAAAACTTTTTCGGTTGATGAATAGAACTGATCAATTTCCCCTTGAGAATTTTCCATTTCAATTGTAGCCTAGACTTATAAACTAAATGATTTTATTCAGTCGTTCTTACGTTATATTCATCCAGTGACCTTAAGAGATGTGCATCTATATCAACATAAATTTTAGATCGTTTACGGGGTAAGATTTGTTTGGTAAATAGTTTAATAATTCTGATGTCATTTTCTTCAACTATTTGTTGTAAAAAATTTATAAAATTGTTTACGGATCCTTTTTTGATTACAGCTGGATCTCTAAATTTTTAGTAAATGTATGACAGAAAAAAATTATTTTTAATTTTATTGAAATTTGTTTATTATTTATATAATATTCCAATTATTTGTAAATGCCTTTTCATCGATGAATGAAAACTTTCAGCTGGGTTAGTGCCTCTGGTTCTAGCTAACATATTGAAATTCCAAAGATTTGTTTGGTCGTATTTATTTATCCAATGGGTTTTTAAATACTGCGCAAGTTCAATTGCTTCATTTTGCAAAGTATTATTACGAATTTCATTTGGGAAGCTTTTTAAATTTTCCCACATTTTTATACAACTTTCTTTTGGTAATAGTGGTAATGCTAAAAGTCTTCGGACCTTTAAAATAGAACTTTTGAACCAATTTTTTATATAAATTAAAATCATGCCCATTTATGAATTTGTCCTCTTTTTTCTTGATGATATTCCCTGTTTAAATTGGGCATATTCATTTTCAAATGTTTGAGTAATGCTTTCGAATAATGGAATAAGCATCCATATATTAAATCATTATCAAAAACAGTTTTAATTGCATTAATTTGCGCTGTTTCATAATCCATATGAATTCTTGAAATATTTTACATATATTTTGCCCATTTAAGCATAATCTCTCGCCAAACAATGGTATATGATGCAGTGGTTCTAAAAACGAATAAAAATTGTAAAACCCTCCCCCAAACCGTTTTTCCATTAGAGCAAACACTAAAGGAATCCATTCGCCATTTTCATCTGGCGAAATGTCGTCCTCAAACTATAAGGAAAATTATATTTTCACAATAAATAATTATTACCAATCCATGGACAATATATAATTGTGTGAATGGTTTAGGGGCAACTTCAAAAGTCCCATCAACTACTAAAATTTTACACTTTTCAATTGCTTGGGTTGATGTTTTGGTAGAAAATATTATAATTCCTTCATCTTTATTCCGATAAATTACCCAACTAAATCAAAACGTGAATTATTTTCTATGTAATTTATAATATAAATTAAACTATCGTAATAGCTACTTGTCATCATTGGTTAATGGCTTATTTAACGCCATTTTAATTGCTCCTTTCCGCGTTAGCAACAATTGTTCGGGAATTTCATAGGGATCTGTTGATATGCCATGTTTTAGTTGCCTTCTTCTATTATAAGCCCGCCTAATTGAGTCAAATGTGGGGTAATTATATGTTACTGATTCATCTGTTTTTGTATCCGCTTCTTTGATTTCTGTTCTGATTTTCAACGTAATATGTGCTTCCACTACTTTGTTTAATTTTGGCCAAATAACGCTCCAAGCTTGATTTGCCAATTTGTAATGGAGACTCCGTGTTAATTCTATCAAGTAATGCACTAACCGATTTAATTTCACGCTTTTGATAATTTTCTAATAATTTTTTGATGGTTTCATCTTTTATAAATGCCTCGAAGTTCGAAACTCGGCTTCCACCAGAAGCACGGCGGAAAAAATTTTGATTCCAATTTAAATAAAATAAGAATAATAAAAATATTATAGTTATATAAAAGGGTTTTGGAATTTCCATTCTAAATTATTTTTATGCCAATTATTAATATTATTAATGAAAATTTTATTATATTATTGAAAATGATTGTAAAATAAGGAAATAATGTCTTTTTCTTTTAATAATTTAATGGATTAAATATTGATAATTTAGAGTGATTTGCTAAAAAAAATATTCTTTCTATTGTTTGAGTAGGATTTTATTAATGTGCATACAGACCATAAGCGTAGCACGCATATTCATTTGAGGGTTTTTTGAGTAACGCCCATTACGATCTTTGATGCCCATGATTCATTTGAGGGTTTTTTGAGTAACGCCCATTATGATCTTTGATGCCCAGAATTCATTTGAGGGTTTTTTGAGTAACGCCCATTATGAGGGTTTTTGAGTAACGACCCGGCACCGAAATAACAGCAATAACAACCGAAATCCGGTTATTTGTTCAGCATTACTTCTAATTATCAATACATTAAATCCAAATGAAAAGCCGTTCATCTATTCAAAGACGTCTTTAAGCTCCAAAAAATATACGTAAACATTGAAATGCTAACGAAATAATAGAAAATTAAAGGGTTAACGCAATATATAATTAAGAAATGAATACCGACTAAGTAAAAAGATCCCTTAATGTAGTAAATTATATTGAAATTGAAGAAAAAAAATTTATACACATTTTAAGATCAATAATGCATGTTGCAATAAACACTGCTGAGATCTCACTTACAATTGACGGAATCCTTATAGCAATAATTACGCTTTTGCAAACAAAAAAATCTAACCCAACAATAACGCCGAGGAATATAAGAAAAAATAATGCTGTTATATACACCAACATAACGATAAATGACAAAACTATTCAAAATTATTTTAAAGTAATAAAAAATTTTGTTTATGTATACCAAAATATGAAAAAAATTTAACAAAAAATAAAAGAATGTCTCAATTCTATTTAATCTTTTGACAAAAAAATAAATAAAATAATGAAAAAGAGAAAACAGAATAAAAATAGTTAAATTATAAAAAAAAATATAATTTTTAATTAAAAATTAAGCAAAAACATCAAACTCATTACTTTATTACTCAGGGGAATCTTCCCAGACAACTTTTTTTCAGAATTTTGCGGGGCAACCTTTTTTTTCTTGAAAAACATTTATTAAAGAAGTTCCAATCCATTCCTCGCTCAGCCACCAGGCAATTTCTTCCGACTCTATATTATATTGTAATTCTTCTATTTTTCATATATTTCTTGTTGTCATCATAATTTATTTAAAACAAATGAACGCCTGTCTATTAGCTTAAAAATCAAAAAAATTTAAATTTTAAATACGGATGGTATTCTGTATTTATCTAAACTAGAGGATTGGGTGCGCCTTCAGAGTATCTCAACTACATAGAGACTGGACGGGATCGGGACCCCGGCGGGGTTTTCCCGGGGGTCCCGTTCCCGGGTTTTTATGGAAAATTACCGGGAACGGGGCCCTGATAAAACGGGGGTTTTTTCCTCGGGGTTTTTATTCCCGGTTCATCGTCGTCCCCCGTTCCCGTTCCCGGTCAATTGGACCGGGACAAACGGGGTTAAATTTTCCCTTTGCTGGGCCCTAATTTTTGAAAAAATTTTAAAAAGTCACCATATAAGATCTCTGTGGCTGATTTATTATCTTCACTTTCAAAATTTTCACCGGCGGCGCCTAGGGTATTCTGTCCAAAATAATTCTTTTTTTTTTCGCAACTAAAACATTCCATTTGATCACAAAACAAAATGCGTTTCTTTTCCAATTGAAGAGACATTATTTAAGAATCTTTTGCACAACCAATTCAAAGCAATAATTGACGTCCGCATTGAGTATCTCAAAAATTATTTGAGTCACTTCAATAGCTAAAGTTAAAGGTGCATCATAAACTCTCAACTATCTTATAAAAAGATTAAAGCGTTAATAACAACACCACAAGTTTGGTTGAAAAAAAGCTCAAAATAAAAGTTTAAAATAAATAAATGTAATTTTTGAAGAAAAATTAACAAAAAACACAAAGCATAAAAATCACTCGGGGAGAGCAGACTAACACAAATATGTGTTTTATGTCAATAAGAAACATTGTAAAAGGGGAAAACGACAAATAAAAAAGCACAAAATTATTAAAAATTAAATCAAAATTTTTTACTAGATCATAAAAATGGCTTATATATAAAATGTTTTTATTTTTTAATATAATATGAAAAAGTTGAGCACATGTTTGCTATCAATATTTAATTAAAAAGAAAAAAAAGAACACAGCAGACAGTTTTGCAACACTGAAAGCAATTCTGTTTAAGATTTATCCTTTTTTGGAGCAATTATTAGATATCCGAGAATAATTATTTGTTTTTTTTTAAATAAAATACTAAATAAAATTCAACAAATTATTTGGTAACTAAATGAATGAATAAAACTTACCAAAACTAATTAATAGCCTAACACAAAAAACAACTAAAACGAAAAAAATTTCTTAGACTCACTTTCAAAAACATATACTAAATGTATAATTTCCTATATTACAAAGATATAAAAAATAATGATTTCTTCCATAACTTGGCAACCAATTAATTAGTCTCTTTGACAATTAATGCTTGAACCTTTTCGGCTTGGTTAATTCCTCAGTGAATATTTATTTACTGGCTCTATTTGGGTAGTACTTAATTCCATCTGAACATTTGAATTTGTGGGTTAGTTTTCCACTAAATCTCTTGGTTCAACTAACGCCAGCGTTTCCTGGGTCATTCTTGAAGATTCACTTTTTTTCACTTCTCCCTCATCCTCTGGCATGGAGGGGACTGAACATGGGGGACCAATCAGTGGGTGTCTAATGCGGGGGAGAAATAATACAAGAGGATAGACATAAGGAGCTAAAGCAGACGCGTTCGGTCATTACTACATATGAGAAATAGACTGAAAAAGAGAATGGTTTCAAACGCAGTGATAAAGCAGACACGTGCTCCCTCACGCAGAAAGAGAGGCGCGGCCATTATTATCGATTGGGTGAAATAGCCCACAAAAGCGAGAGGATAGAGAAGCAGAGATAAGGGAGGGTAGAAACGCGGAGAGCAGTGGCCATTGTAATCGGTAAGAGAAATAGCACGTAAAAGACAAAGGTTATAAATACAGACAAATGGTACTTACAGAGCGGTCCCCACTATTATCGATTGGGCAAATAGTAACTGAAAGAGAGAGCCTAGAAAAGCCGAGACAATGTTGCCTCTCCCCTTTTACGTGGGAATGCACTTTTTTTTAAACACGAACTAAAATCCAATACTCAGACTTCAATTAAAACTAGCCGATTGGGCTCAGTCAATTGGGAAACGAAGAAATATATAAATTTATTTCCGAAGAGAAGTCAAAACCATATTAAAATTAAAAACAAAAGAAATCTGAATATTCCGAATAAATATATAACTACAATAATAAAAAATTGGCGAAATGTATAAAATAATTTAAATAAATAAATAGCGGTAGAAAAAGGGCCAACGTCTCATAGTCACAGCACGTAATTCTTGAGCTCATGAGGGTTATATGTCTTTTGTAATTCCATCAGACAAATAAAAATAGTTATAAAACATTATTATATACATTAATGCTGCTCCCTTTTGGAATTTATGCCTTTTATACAATAATTGCATGGCTAATTATTATTTATGACAATAGCAATAACCAATTTTATTTTGAAAAATTTGACATTAATTGATGCATATAGCCATACTGTAGTGTATAATTGTTTTGATGGTTTTTTTTACGAACGCCCGAAACACAATTATTTCAGTACGATAGTTTTTGACTGACGTCATAACACGAAACAGACAAGCACCGCCGGGGACTGTAATTTATTTATATACTAATTTTATTTGAAAGATTTTTTTACTGAAGAAATCTAGGGTATAAGGTGTCCGGCGGTGCCGATTTGCGCAAACGCAAAAATCTTCAAATATTTTAATACTAATTTTTTATACCCTTTTCCCATTTCGGGCCTACATCAACTCTCTTTACTCCTTACCTTTGAGGATTTTTGTCCAAAATTTCTAAATTTAAAGATTCCCCGGTTTTCCAAAATCAACGAAAAGGTAAAATAGCTCATTTATTGTCGTAAAACCAACAGGAATTAAGATGATTTTTTATTCCCATTTATTTATTCCGTTTTTAGTGCCTTTTAACCATTAAAAAAGGGAATTTTTGTGCCAAAAGTTCATTTATTATGCCAAGAATTGTTTGAGCGAGTGCAATTACGGGGTCGTTTTTTAATTTTTTTTTCTTCGTAATTAATTTTTAAGAGTAGTAATTATTTCATGTCTTTAAAAATTATTTCTTTAAACCAAACAAACATGGACCACGAGTTCGCAGTGGATTTTCTTTTTAAAAATCCTTTTCTCTTATTTTTAGTATTTTTTATGATTTTTTTTCAATTAGATGAATTGCATGTTTGAAATGAATCAATATTTTATTTCGAATTTTGTAGATAGACTTTTTTGCAATATATTTTTGTTAACTTTTGGCTTTGATTCTGAATCTATTATCTTAAATTATTATTCCAATATGAACTTCATATCCGCGTCTGTCCAATTTCACATTTTGATAATTTAAAAACTAAAGTAAAAACTCAATTCGCTTTTAAATAGCTTTCATAATACTTTTGTCGAATTTTTTTGTTTGGGGTGAGACTTACATTCGCGTTTCAACCATTACAAATAATTGAGATTTTTATATCTGAGATAGAATTTGTACTTATTTTTAAGAAATGCACTGATTTGAGCTTTGATCTTATTTTTGTCTTATTTATTACTCGGAGCAACAAACGAAGAAAATATTACTTTTTTTAATTTTTTGAAGCAATTTCGTTAATTTTTTCATATTTTTTTCCGGCAGCGCCTGTCGCCACCGACAGACATTCAATCCTTTTGGAATTTTCCCTCAAAATAAGACACAAAATTGATTATTTTTGGGAAAAATCTCTTAACAAAGAATAATAATTTTTAAAAATCTCCCCCGGTGGCGCCTATTCCGCACCACCGTATCCCCCCCCCCTCCCCGCCTCCTCCCTTCGTTTTCTCAAAATTTTCCTAAAATTCCTTAAAAATTGGTCATTTTTGGTCAAAATTTAACTTTCAAACTTTTCCGGCAGCGCCTACCGGCATTGCCGGACATTCAATCCTATTGAAATCACAAATTGATTATTTTTGGGGGAAATTCTGTTAAGAAATCGGCCATTAATTTTCAAAATTTCCCCGGTGGCGCCTATCAGCACCACCGAACCCCCACTTGCGTAGGGTTTCTCAAAATTTATTTTAAAAATTCTCAAAAATTGGTCATTTTTTAACAAGATTTGTTACCAAAAAACTCAAATTTTCAAAATTTTTCCCGGCGGTGCCTATTGGCACCGCCAATTCTTTCTTTTTTAAAATTAAAACTGCTTTTCTCATTTCAAAGCCAAAATTGCTCAAAAAAATTGTTGGAGGAGAAAATATGCCCCGGTTACTGATTTTGATAAATAAAAAGCAAGATAATAATAATAATAATAATATTTATACGCAAAGCGTGACCCCGACAATAAAGTGAACAAAATAAAGATCAAAATAAAGGTCACATTTATACCGGACATTAGTAGAGCAGAAGGCAGTCCTTATCAAATTCTCGTTCCTTGTATTTTGGGGTGAAATTGAGAAAGGCTTCTTAATTTGGGACGTCCCATTAATTATATCATGAAAAAGCTTTAAATCAGTTTTAACTCTCCTTGTTTCAAGAGAATCTTGTTTGTATAAATTAAGCAATTCTGAATAATTGGGAATATCGTCGTTAAAGTGTGAGCGTCTAAAGACTATGCGCAAAAAAGTTTTTTGCACGTTTTCAAGTTTTTCAATGTCCTTTTTAAAATAAGGATTAAAAACGGGTGATGCAAATTCTAGGATGGGCCTGCAATATATATTAAACATTCTAACCAATGTAATTGGGTTGCGTGTCTTTATCGATTTTAATAATGCAAAAGCGGTTCTGAAGGATTTTTTGCAAATGATTTCAATGTGCTTGTCCCATTTTAAATCATTTGTGAAATAGATACCAAGGTCGCGAACTGGCTCATTTTCCCGGTTTTCAGGAACCGAAGCATTCAAAATATTATATTTAAATTTTGGGTTTTTCTTTCCTAAGTGCAAGACCAAGCATTTGTTTGAGGAGATTTTAAGGCCGTTTAACTCACAGTAATCTTCAAATTTATTAATAAAAGATTGGAGTGGAGAGATGGTATTTTCTGAGAGAATCGAATAGGCCTTAAGATCGTCAGCAAAAAGCTTAATTTCGACATTTTCTGTTTTACAATTTTTTGGAAGATCTGAAATATAAATCAAAAATAATAGCGGACCCAAAATAGACCCCTGTGGGACACCACTTAAACATGGGAATTCATCAGAAAGGGTATAACCAACTTTGACAAAAAATGAACGATTATTTAAATAGTTTTTGAGCCATTTTAATAGAGAGTCGTTAAAACCAATATTTTTGAGCTTAGAAATTAACCGTGAATGCGGAACTGTGTCAAATGCTTTTGCAAGATCAAAGTATATGACATCAAGTGATTTTTTATTCTCTAATGCTAAACTGAAATCATCCACCACTTCTAAAAGTTGAGAGGTAACAGATCGGGTTTTTCTAAACCCATGTTGGCAATTAGGTAAAATTTCGTTTGCTTCTACAAAATCTCGAATTTTCCGAGCTATATTTTCTTCCATTATTTTTGATATAGTGCAAAGAAGTGAAACCGGGCGAAAATCAATTGGATTTGACGGATTTGGTATTTTAGGGACAGGACAAATCACTGACTTTTTCCACATTTTTGGGATATTCCCACACATCATTGAAAAACAGAAAATGTGTAGAAGAGGCTTAACAAGAGTTTCTTTGCAATTTTTCAAAAAAATGCTTGGAATGCCATCAAAAGAAGTATTGTTAACTTCTTTGAGTTTATTAAGTGAAAAATAAATTTCGTTAGGTGTTATTGTGAAAAAATCAATTTGATTTACTGATGAGGGATCATTGATTTTAACAGTCTCAATTTTCTTATTAGTAAAGACAGAATAAAATTGTTTCGCTAAAATATTTGATTTGTCTTGATCAGTGAAAGCAACTAATGAATCGGAAACTTTAAAGGCAGGTATATTAGTGTTTTTTGTTTTAAGAAAGGAACCGAAAAAGCGAAATCTTTGTTTTAGATTTATAGAAGAAAGAAATTTATTCTCACGATTTTGGTGGAATTTACCAATCTCAATTTTAATTCTATTAGAGACTTCTATAAATTTTTCTTTTATTCGTTCTTTACTAATGCCCTTCCAAAGTTGTTTTCGGTATGAAATTAGTTTCTTTATATGGCATGGAAAAAATGTTTTCTTAGCCAATGCTACCAAAGGAACATAATTTCTGATTAAAAAATGAAGAAAAAATATGAATTTTTCATACATGGTATCTATTTCAGTACAATCAGAAAAGAAAAAATTCCAATTTACCCTTGAAAGAGTTGAATTGATTTGATAGAAATTGGCTTTTTGAAAATGATAACAAAATTTTGTCGTTTTGTTTGGAATTTTAAGTTTAATTTCGAACGAAATGCTATTATGGTCACTATTGCTAAAAGGGGGACCGACAAGCACATTTGATAAAATTTCATTGTTTTTCGTTAGCAAAAGATCCAAAATATTTTCCCCTCGGGTTGGTGATGTAATCAATTGCTGAAGTGTATGCCCTTTTAAAAATGCAAGAAAAAGGGTTTCAAGTGCATTTTCATTAAATTTTTTGTTGTTCGTTGAGCCCCATAATAAATTGGTAAAGTTAAAATCACCAATTATTATACAATTTTGTGATTGTCCAATTAAAAATAAAAGGGATTCTAATAGTAAAAGAAAATCATCCAATTTTTCATTGGTTACAGGTCTGTAAACTACAATTAAACGGATATTTTGTTCTGAAAAGGGTGAAAAAACATCAATGCAAATAATATCAGAATTAGTCATTTTTGGTGTTTTTATTATAATGTAAGGAACTATATTTGAAATGATTAAAGCTACACCCCCGCCTTTTTTGCCTTGCCTGTCTGCCCTAACAATTGAGTATGGTAAATCATGCAAAATTTGTGAATTTGGAATTTTGTTGGACAGCCACGATTCAGTGACCATTAAAATTTTATATTTTTCTTCTAAGAGTAATAACCTCAAAAAGTCCAATTTATTTACTAAACTTCTAGCATTAAAATACAAACAGTTAAAAAAAAGGTGGTGACCTTATTCGTTTTTTTGTCCGCCCCGTCGCGTCGTCACCATTTCGGCCTGCTTTTTTTGTTCATATTCCGTGCGCCTCTTTTCCCGCTCTTCACGCTCCACTGCCAATTCTTCTTTTGATAGAGAGGGTCGCACCAACAACCGCTCCCAACCACCATGTCCACGCAGTTCCGCCCGACGCCGTCCCCATTGCGACAGCGAAAACCGCTGGAATGTGCTTGCCGGAAGCACCACCTTCACCAATCTCGGCCCCTTCCTCTTGTCATCGTTCCGCCGCCCCATCCGGTAAACCATTTGGGGGCAAACCTCGACGTCCAAGGCGTCCAAAATGTCCGCCACCATTGATTTGTCCTCGGCCGCGCGGTGGGAAGGCTTGACGGCGTTGGACTCCGGCAAGCCGATGAGCACTAGGCTCCTCTTACGCTCTTTCTCCTCCGCATCGATGTTATTTTTGTTGTTGTTGGAGTCTATTTTTTGCTCAATTTCGCCGAGTCGGTCGACGATTCCCTGCAATTGGTCGGTCAACTGTTGCGGCACGGTGTTGTTGTTCATGTATTTTTCAATCGCTGCCAGACGTTCAATAATTTTTTGGATAGCAATTTTGTCGGTCATTGTTATCTCCTTAATTGGATCACTAGCTTCAAAACAACGTTTTCAAAAAATTTGCTTATTTTTGACCCCTAAAACTTATTTTTGACCAGCGATGTACTTATTTCGGGAAATTTTCGATGCGATCTCTGGTTTATAGAGCATCTTTAAAAACCCTCGTTCGTTTTCAATCATACATGGTGACCTAATTTTTCAAACAGCGCATCAAATCATTTCATTGGTAATAAGCGATTGAAATGGATTACATTTTATTAATTTAGAAAATTTCTATTATTTTTTTTATTTTTTTTGTCTAGGTTATTTTTCCTTTTGAATTTAGGTTTTGAGGTAAATTTAATCATTTTTAGCTTATAGATCAGCACGCGTTCATGAACAGTGCTGTCTGGCGGAAGTATTGAAACATAATTTGATAATTTTTCAGAAAAATAAATTTGGTAATTAGAGTATCATTTTTGAAGTCCTTCATTTTACATTTCGAATTTAAAATTATAATGGAAATAATAATTTGAGGCATTTATCTTGCTTAATTATATATAATTAATATATATATATATATATATATATATAAATAATTAATCTATATTATTAAATCCTTTTTGGTTATTAAAATACTTTTTGCTTACAAGTTTGCTTTTATAATCCTTTTGTTGGATTATTTTTTTTTTTACTAGGACTTACAGTTTTTAAGATTGCTATTAACAATTTTTCAATTATCTTTTTATTATTATACATATTTTATTTATTTCTTATTTTATAAGAATTGACATAAAAACGAATTGTAATCCAACTTTTCACGAGACTGTTATTTTTACTCAAAAAACGCAGGTTTGTCATGAAATTTTCGTCTTTACATTCTTGGTTAAAAGAAATTTTTGAAATTGTATATGCTGACAGAAAACACTATGAGCTATCAAACGATATCAAGAATAAAAAAATTTGGTAGCTTTAAGCTAAGTTAAGAAAAATTTTTGTTAAAAATTATGTTGATGGTTTTTTAAATACAAGAGGACTAAATCCCAGTCACAACAAAAAAGTGCCAAGTTTTATGATGCCATCTTAACGTTAGAGCACTCAGTCACAAGGAATGAATATACCTCTTTCTGCAATGTGGCCTCAGGGGTCGTAGGCCGAGCATTTTTGAGACACTTAACGGACAAAAAAAATTGTCTTTGTCTGAAATTGATGCAGACGTGCGTTTTTTTTTTACTGTTCATAAAATAAAGAAAATTAAAGCATTATTTAAATAGGTAAGAAAAATTTAATCCGAAATTCAAAACTTTTTAAAGGAAAATAGAACCCTAATGCCGAAATCCGAAAGATCTAAAAAGCCAAAAACCCGAAATCCAAATGTTTCCAAAAATTTCATTCATACGGAAAATTATAAATTTTAAGAATAGAAATTCTTAGTCTGAGACTCGCAATTCCAAAAAAATTTGTTTAGGAAAAAAATTTTCCCAAAAAATATTCGATTATAACTTTCGTCACAATTTTCTAGTTTTGTCCAAAAACCGAAAGCAGAAAGGCCCAAAAAACCCGAAAGCTCAAATATGAAATTGTCCCAGCTCTGGTACACATCATTCCCAAACTTCTACTTTTTCCTTTCATCAATGCTAAGTGCATAACAGGGATGGGCCAAATTTTTCCTTTTAACGATTACAATTTTGCGGAAAATTTATTAAATAAATACGCGTAAATTTTCTCTGATTTTGATATTTATCGTTTTGCTTTTATATAAAATAAATGTTAAGGTTTTTTTTTTCTCGAAATTTTCCCACTGTGCACCAATATGTTTTTTTTTAATCATATTATTAAAGCTCACCAATGGTTTATAATTGATAATCTCTAAATTTAATATATAAAATAAAAGATTATATTAAATTTTTGTATCAAATTTTCTTCATGCCCACCAATTCTCTCATTTTCAATATTTAATTAAACTCGACACTAACTATATCAACGGCCACTTCATTATTTGGCACGTACTTAAGTTAGATTACACAATTTTGGTAGAAAAAAAGGATGGGTTTTATTGATTGTTGGGGGTTGAAGTTTAATAATAAAAATAATAAATGAAAATTTTTGGTAGCCTTTGAATTCTAAAATTTGAAAATTTACTTTTTAATAAATATTTAATTTTATTGCATTATTTCAAAAACAATTAAATTTACAAAAAAGGAAGAAGAAGGCGTTTGGATTTTGAAATTGAAATTTTTCTACAATATGTTTTTAAATGAAATAGTTCAAAATTAAGTTTACAGGTTTTGACTTTTTATCGGCGTGTAAATATGCGGTAAATTAATAACGTCGAATAATCAATAATTTGTTTGCTCCTAACAATTATTTGGTTTAGGACCTTTTGACTTATAATCAGAAGTAAAGAGAGTTGGATTTTTTTTTCGATTATATAAATTGAATAGCCTGATTTATTAAATTAAACTTAAAAAGTTTTTTTTCTATAACTATCAATAAATTCATATATTCTTTATTATTTATTTCAAATTATGAGTAGTATGAAAAACATATTTTTTATAATTTTCAAATTTAAGTAGGGTTTTTGACAGATTGTGATTAAATTAAATTCCTATGAAATAGAAAAAATTTTTAAAACTTATTTCTGTACAAGCCAAACCCAAAAATCTACAATTAATCCACTCGTCCATCAATGTAAGTAGCCTATTAGGCCTAAATCACAAATTTTGAAAATTCTTATTAACAAGATATTTATAATATAGAATAAGCTAATAAAAATTCCATTTCTTATAATTTGGCTATGAATGTTTATCAAGTAAATTTGGGCAATCAATTTATTCAAAAAAATTTAATATCGGACATTATTCAATTTTTTCATTTTACGTTATTCTGTTCAATTTATTTTCATTTTTTTATAATATGCTATTTACTTAATGCTCTGTCGAAACTTTTATCATCATTGGAAGAAGATTCAATTTGCTTTTGCAAATCTTTTCTCTCGACTTAATTACCATTTGTTAAAGCTTTGCTTTCACAAATTCGCCAGTTGGATCTTCGCGTTCAATGTGAAAATGGAAATTTGCAAGGAATTACTGAATTGGAGGATGCGCTCAAAACTCTTGGAAGGATTGAGCAACGATTTGGGCATTTGGAAAATGAGATTGTATTCTATCAATATTTTTGGTTTTTTAAGGTTAAATGCTCTATCCTCTTTTTTGCCCGACAAAAGGCGGCTCCGGCATTTGTCAACCCAGACGTCGGGGTCGCAACTATAGTTTAAACGGTGCTATGTCGATTCCTAAAAAAAATCAATTCCCATTGGTTGGCAAGAAAAAATAAAACAATTATTATTAAATAATAAAGAAAATTTATTGATAAAACATTACTAGGAAATAAAATTTGGGCAAAATGCAGCATAAAATTTTTCTAATCATGACCTAATTGATTATGTTAATTAATTAACGAAGAAAAAGTATGTCCCATTAAGCGCAGAACTGACTCGGATAAAAAACATTTTAAATAGCAACCGCTCTTCTAATATAATGGAAATTTGAATAAATTTAAAACGATGAAGGAGATTTTGCATATACCCAAAAAAAAAAGATCGAAGTTGTCTGTATTTAAAATTATGCCACTTTAAGATTTCTAAAAAAATTCTAGTGAATGAAATAAATGAAACCAATAAAAGACAATCATGAAAATATTATTGAATTAAACGCGTACTGTTCTTTTATTTAAATAATTCTGGATTATTTGTCGAAAAATAAGGCCTTAATTTACTTTCCGCAATTGTTTTAGATATTTAGGCAATTGAATTACCTTATCTGATCTACTTAACTACTTAAAATATTTTCTTTTATTGGTATTATGGTTTTCTTCTTTCTCATTTTTCTTTCATATTTAGTTTTATTTAATTTTTTTGATGTCACCTAAACTTCAATTGAGTAAAATGTAAACGCCGCCCTTTGCTTTCGCTGATAGCCCTGAAATGTTTGCTCTGCTCTCGACCTGATTTCTTAACACTAAGGCAACAATAAAATTGAACCCATTGATTATCTAAGAAAATATTTCATTTAATTTAGAATATATGAAGTCAAGTTACGAATCAGCGAAGTTATTTTAAAAAGTTTTTTATTCGGCTTCTCCGGTAAGTTTAAGATTGATTTTATTTCTAATTTTTTTGTTGCATATTAACTTTAAAAATATTGAAATGAGTGTAATGTTATTAGGTTTTATATTTTCAATTTTTATTTTTGTTATAAATTTATGCAGCTCTAAATGCCATTTTTTAATTCTTTATGGTGTATTTTATTGTGTTAATTTTATTTGTTATTTTTGCTATAATAATTACATTAATTTTAATCCTTTATTTTTTATTAAACCTTCTGTATGTTATAAAGAATTAATATTTTCCTTCTTTGCTCTCTTTTAATTCACAATATTATATTTGCTCATGTGAATAGCCCATTTCTTTTTTCTTTTTTATCGTCTTCTCCTCTATTCCGCCCGCAGGTGTTTGAATTTAATATTTCCGTTCTATCAAATAAACACTAACATAAATAGTCAAAAAATAATAATTTGTTATTTGAATTAATTTAAAAAATTTGTTTAGAGAATTTTCATTTCTGTTTTCCATTTAAAAAAAAAAAATCAATGACGAACAAATTGGGCCATTCATCCAATCCCATTTCCGACCCCACCCCCTACCTTCAATAAAACTAACTTGTAATAAAATTTTTGGCATATTTTTAGGCTTTTAATTCTTCTTTAAATTTTATTTTTTAGATTAGTATTTGAAAAGAAAACTTTTACCAATTAAAATAAATTTTTCCGAAATGTTACCCACTTTTGGAGAAAGGGTAATTCAAAATAGTATTTCCTTTAATTTTTGTCAAATAATAAGAATGCTTTTTTAAAACTTAATGAGTTATTTACAATTAATATGTATTTAAAGTAGGGTCGCCACGCCGACAATCGAGTTAGGAAAAGTCGGGGTCGGGTTTTGTCGAGGTCAGCAAGGTCGGAGTAACCCAAATTCGTCGGGGTCGGGGTTTTTTATTTTTTTTAGCCTTGCGACTGACAGTCAAAAATTTCCAAGCAGGCGGTGCCGATAGGCATCGCCGAAAAAATTTTTGAAAAATTAAATGCAACAAAGAAAAATTGTCAAATTATTTTCACGACGATCACTTTCTTTTCATAATTATTGAATTTACTCATCTGATTAAAACCGGTATTTACCAGCGTTACCGATACCAGTACCGAGCTAGCCTACCCAAAACTACAAATCAAAACATTGAAAAAATATGAACTGGGCGTTATTTTTTAGCACTTTTCGTAAAAGAGTCTGCCATGCACCTATCACCATGCGCGTTTGGTAAAAAAGCCATTAACAAAAATATCTAAAGCTTTTGTTTAGATACAGTCAGGTGTAAAAGCATTGCATTAAAATTTTTTTTAACCAAAACCCAAAAATTATAGAATCTGTGAAAATTTCTGCTATCCTAAAATTTGATGCTGATCGAAAAGATAACTAAACCAACTCTATGTTTAAATTAGGGCAATTTCTTAAAATGAATTCATAGATTATTTTTTTTTTTTAAATCCGCGGGAGGGATGGTGACTTTTTTTTACCAAATGCGCATGGTGCCAGTTTTCGTGGCTGGCCCTTTTACGAAACGCGTAACCAAATTTTAGCACGTTTACGAAACGCGCATGGGTGGGCTTTTTTACGAAACGTGTAAGCACGACTTGAAACCACAGTTTAAATTATATAAAAATGTAACGAAAAGACGAGAAATCAAAAATAATAAAGTAATAAAAGAAAAAGTCAAAATTATAATTTTCATATGAAAAATTATTTCTAAGTAAATAAATGATTTTTACCGAGGCACTGTACTGCTGTGGCATAGAAGCCAAAAAGTCGACTGCTCATTCAAAACAATTAGTTCGTGATAAAAAAAAAGACAGACATAAAACAAAACTACGAAAAACACACAAAAAATTTCAACAGAAATCCAGAAAGAAAAGACATAACTCTATAAATGTGAAGGTAAAGGGTCAAATTGCACACCATCTGGTTGGCAGTGGCATAAATAGTCGGCAACTAAAAATATGAAATCGTCTTTTTTAATTTAATTTTTGCGTACAAATATTTATGTATTAAAAGTTAATGTTTGGACTTGTTATAAATCGTCTATTTTGGTATTCATATTTTTTTATTTTTTTCTAATCAATTTATTATCATAAATTTATTCTAATTTAAAGCTTGAATATAATATTTTTTCCTTTATGAGGTTTCTCTCAGCCTACATAAAATTAATGTTAGGTTTGATTCAATGAAAAAGATATTAATTGAAAATTATTATGCTTTTTAAAATAATTATTTTTACTTAATAATTTTATTTATAACAATAAGTTTTATTCATCCTCTTAGATAAAGTGAAAAATTTGAAATTTTTTTCCGTTTGATTCTTGTTTACTTTTATTTATTAAAAATAATTAATTATTAAAATACCAATTTGGAATAAATTCCGCATGCGCTGATAAATTTTAGTATTAATTTTTGAGTCTTTTGACTTTATTTTAAACAGAAGAATTTATTCAAATTGAAAAAATGGTCTTTTTCTGATAGCTCCTAACTCTTAAATTCAATCGAAAAATAATGCAACTTTTTCCAACAATTCAAAAAAATGTCACCGGGAAAAATCTGAAAGTCTTAAATGGACTGTAAACATTTGGCACCAAAAGATTTCATTTACATATATTTTTTCGAGTTTTAACAATCTAAATGGAAATGAGTATGTAGTCCATTATTGCAACAATTGGTATCGAATATAATAATTCAATAGTTTGGTTATTATTATTTTTTAATTTTTCAGAAATATAAGCAATTTTAATTTGTGAGTATTTTTAATTAAATAAAGTTTTTTCTTGTTTTAATCTGCATTCGACAGACATATTTTAATATTAAACTTTCATTTCATCATATTTTAAATGCATTCGTTTTTGATATTGAATTTGGCAAACTTTCCCAAGCATCAGAATCCTCAGAAAGCACCCATGATTCTTGTCCCGAGTAGGGGCTGAAGCCGTAGGCTAGTCAGAAAGCTAACCGCACCGAAGTTGGTTATATGCGAAACAACTTTTTGCTTCAATTTCACGTATATTTATATTTCTAAGGGCAAGGATTGTAATTGAAATTATTATATTTTTTAATATCTTATATTTAATTTCATATTTTTAATATTTAGTAAGATTAAAAATTATTTTGCTTTATTGTTTCATTGCTTGCTTTGGAACCGAATAAAATTCAGTGGGATTTAATATATATTTTTACAATTATTATCTGTTGTTAGCCCACAGAAAATCTTTATTTAGTGAAAATTTGGAATATAATTAAGTCGTAAAAAAAAGAAGACTTAACCCCATAATTCTTATTTCGAAGCTTCAAATCTTTAGTTATGCTATTATTTATTAATTTTTGAGCGTGAAATTTCTAATAAATTTTTTTCAATAATTTCTCATTGTTCAGTCCTCATAAGTTTTATTCAGTTGGTATATGCTCTCGCAACGTCGAATCATCCTCTCCATCCATAACCGCGGCCCTTTTCTTGTCCAACGGACTCATAAATTACCATACTCATTATGGCGCCTTTCATAATCGAATTGAATCGGCCGCGGTGAACCTTTTCAGATAGAATTCATTTTGCGCATAATAATACAGCACTACGGAATAAAATTGGCGGCCATCGTGATTTTTACTACAAGAAAAAATTATGAATTATGAAAAATTTATTAAAGCTTGTGCTTTTTTTCTTAATAAAATTTTCCATATCGCTTACATGTAGAGCCCGATTTACATATATGTTGAAGTTCTAGCTTTGGCTCTCAATCATTCTTTATTACATTTTGATATAGTTATGCTCTTTACACAATTAAGTCTTATTTCTAAATAAATTTTATACATTAAATCATAGAACCTTATTATGCAAAATAATTGTTTCAAAAGTAGTTTTTTTTCTTATAATATTATTGTCTTGATTTATGAGCCATTTTATTTATAAATACTTTGTATAATTTGGCATTGATTTAATTAAAGTAAACGCCGATATTACTATATTATATATTTTTTAACAATTCCTATTACATTGTTTTCGTCTAATTTAAAGGTAAAATAATTTTTTAAAATTGATTTTTTGTTGGACAATGCAAAATTCCTCCAATTTTTTCTTGTCATCATACATCAGATTTATTTGAGAATTTTTTTTTTCATATTATGCATTAAAGCCGATATACCCAAAAAAGAACTGTCCTTTTCTCAATTTTATTTGTTCATAATCGGCTTCATTAAATTTTATTCATTATTACTTTTACTTGATATTTGATTATCAATCTAATTTAAAAGAAAGCAATTTATTTTAGTAATGAATCTTTACCAAAATTCATATTAATAAAAACTTTCAAATTCTTGAACAAATTCTCAGTTGAAAATTGTTTTAATTTATTTGATTTTTAAATTAAAAAATAAATAAAAGCGTGATTTCTAATAGTATTGCTTTGAATTTTATTGCCAATAAGAGATGATTTTTTAAAACTTAATGTAATATTATTTACAGAATACATTTAAAGAGATACATATCTCGATCGATTTCCTTTAAATATAGCAAAAGGCAAACTAAAAAAATGTATTAAACCTAATTCTATTTCAAAAACTACCAAGATAACCCATCAGAAGTAACAAAATCGAAATATATTTATTATTGACATATTTAAATTTTATCTTTTGAAATGTTTGAGTTTTTTAAATAAAAAAATTTAAATAGTCAGAATACATTAATGAGAATCCGAATTTTCGGGTTACCAAGAACGCGGGAATCAAACTGTCAATTAAAGTAAAAGAAGCCGGCTAGCGAAGGATTGGGTTAAGAAATTAGCATTAATTTTTAGCCAAAGGTAGCTGACCCTTTGATGGCCATTCTCAGCTTTTGGCGCATATACTCTCTACCTCGAATTCATAGTTGGTATCTATCTTTCCTTGTTTATAATTCGATGTCTTCCCGTTTAAATTTTATTTTCAGAATGTTTGCCGTTCTATTTGTTACTTACTTTAATATCCTGCGAGAATCAAATTTGTTGGGCTACATAATTTATCCAATAAAAATAAATACATAACAGAAAGTTTGTTCTGCATAAACAGCAATTTTGGAGCATTTCATAACCACCTGAATGTTTTTGGCAATATGTTGAAGTGTTACCGCTCTGACTGGCTCAACAGAGAATAGAATAGGGGCAATTCAATGCGGCTTAATCTGTGGCAATAAATTTAGCTTCCACTTGATCTGTACATGAAATTAATGAATTTAACTAAATTTAAAAGGGGCCTTGTATAAAAAATATATTCACTTGGAACCCGGCAACTTCTAAAATATTATCATTTCTTACTTTATTGATTGCATTAATTAACACATGTAATGAAGCTGCTAAAATCATAAAATAAACTTGTTTTATAATATTGGCTCTTTATAGCACTAGTTGTTACACCTTACATTTTAAATATTTATTTACTCTTATATTTTTTGGTTCTGCATTAATTGAATTTTTGAATTTATAGGATAAAGAAGAGGGATTATCATGAAAGTTTTATTACTAATCAATGTTTTTATTTATTTATAAAATTTATTATACTTACAATTTTTCATCTCATGAAATTATTCAAATTTATTCATGAAAACCATATTAGCTAAAATTATCTGAGTGTTAATATTTTTCCTTTTTCCTTTGTAAAAAGTGCAAGAAACTTGCTGTAATACTCTTGAATGTTAAAAGATATTCTAGCAAGATTTGTTGAATCTGTTTCAGTATTTGAATTCATTGCTAGACATACATTTTTTGTATAAATTCTCTTAAATTGAGTCTTGAAATCCCGGACTAATTTTGCTCCGATATTTTTGTGAATAATCAAAAGACATTTTTAATTTAATTTTTAGTTTTTTTTAAAAATTAAAAAAAAACCAGATAACATTCTCAATCCGGGTTTTTGCTTGTCTTGGTCTTCGTCTCGACTCTGAAGTAATTTTTGGTCTCCAACATTACTATTATAAACCAGGGATGGCGACGATTTTCGATTTCCGATTTTTTTGGACCGGAATTCCGATTTTCCGATTTCCAAAACAATTTGGGGCATCGAAATTCCGATTTCCGTTTTCCGATTTTTCAAATCTGAGATCGTCGCTATCCCTGTTATACACCACTGCAAAAAGAAAAGCAAAGTAAACGAAAAATTTCATTAATTTTTTAAATGCATTCAAAGCTAAGGAATAAAGCCAGTTTGATATTTTAAATCAAATGACAAATATTTTTAACTGAACAAAACGAAAATAAATAAACTTTTGAACTTATTTATTAAGTTATGTTTCTTGTGCTTAATGAAAACGTTCGTTTGCTTTGTAAGAGCCGGAACACATTTTGCAAATAATTTAAATTTATCTAAGGGGAAGGCACGGACAAATATCATATCCGTTTCCCGACATACCCACGTGTTCATATTCGATATATCGGGGTGTTAGTGAAAAATTTTTTGGATAAAAAAATTTTTTTAATAAATAAAAATGAAAAAACAAATCCGCACTGTTTTACAGTTCACTGCTGTTTTTGTTTTAATTTGGGTTCCCCAACATTTGCGCCAAAACATTTGCGCCAGTTTGCAAATCCATCGAAAAATTAAATATATTGTTTAAATTTTTTCAAGTTATTTTAAGTTCTAAATTGATTACTTCATATTTTATTTTTACCATATTAACTTTTTTTTAATTCTTCTTATACTTATCAAAATAGACAGTTAAAACAATACAACAACTGTTTAGGAATCATTTATTGTGTGCCAGGAACAAATGCTTACGACTCATTAGTTGACGTGTCTGAGTTGGGTTCGCCCGGTTCGTCTCCATTCTCAATCTGTAATAATAGAATAGGCTTTTATGATAAAAATTTCATCTTTTATGTCGGACTTAATATTCCGTGTTATATTATTTGGGCTTCTGATCTCTAAAGCAAGAAGGCTAAACTAAATTTTTCGTTACTTATACTAATTATTGGCAAAAAATGTTAATTTTGATTTGTTATTTACTTTTTTTTCCATTATAAGTTTTGCTCAGACTGGCATTAAATGCTTTAATTTATTTTTTAATTAACTCCTTTGTACTCTCGTAGGCATTTTTCACTGATTTTTCTTTTCATTTCAGTTTTTTTATTTTTATATAATTGCTTTTTCATTTTTTTGGTGTAATTTTTTTTTTTTTTTTTTTTTTTTTTTTTTTTTTTTTTTTTTTTTTTGCTTTTTTTGCTTTTTTATACTGCTTGAGACCAGCAATAAAATTTTTTACCTTAATAGTCCAAATTTTATAATTATAAGGATCCTATTTTAAACCTTTATACGTATAAATACTGATTTAATTAAAGCGAGAAATATGCATTTATTTAAAAAAAGGTAATTTTATTTTTCATAGCGTATCCGTGAATCCTTGTCCAAATATATGGCATGTTTCTTGATCACATATTCTTCTCTTTTAGTTTTTATTGAATTGGATTAATAAAGAATCTTATTCAATTTATATTTATGATAATAATGTCAGTTCACTTTACCCACTTTTGGAATATCTTTGTCTTCGTATAAATTTTTTTTTAATTAAGAAAATTTAAGATTTCTGCAGAAAATAAGTAATTATAAGAATTTTTTCAGCGTAGGTGAAGCAAAAAAGTATGATTTTTCTACCTTCGAATTACGAAAAATTTTAAAAACCATTTATTTGTTAAATCTAATGGTCATAAATTGATACCAACTGTTATTCTTTCTAACTCAGCGCAATAATAGAAGCAAACAGGAACTTTCACATTATGAACAAATTATTCTAAAATGTAAATAAAGCATTCATTTGCTGCCCTGGCTGCAATTGCTTTTCTCTATCAGTTTTCCATAGGTTTTTTTGTTCTAATTAGTTGCAAAAATTGTTGACAAGCATTGGGAGAAGCGGATAAAAATTTACCAGAAATTCCAAGTTTGTACTTTTATTTGTCAAAAATGCTTGTTTCTTGGGGAAGGGTGGTGCACAACGATGCCGATAGGCGTCGCCGGAGAGAAAATGTGGAAGTGATTTGTTAATAGATTTTATAATAATATCAAATGGAGAATTTGATACAATTTTGAGGAAATTTAAGTTATGTCCGGCGGTGCCGATTTTGTTTTTCATGCTTCACTCATCAAGAACTATCCGCAAAAAATTCAAATATAATTTCCATTTCCTTAAATTCACTTTGTTAGTTATTGAATTCAAAACCACCAATCTTACCAGTACATGTTACTCTTTAATCGGGGCAAAATAACATTAATGAGTTACGAGTAGTAAAGAGTTGCATCCCTAATATGTACTTAAAATGGCTAATTTAAGAAAATCTTCGCCTAAAAACTCGTAAAATAATAAAAACTAATACGCTTTGCTGAAAAGACCTTTAAAATAGAAAAAAACTCCTCTTCTTAATCAAACAAGAGTTAGCAAAAATTTTTTAAGAAATCCATTTTATTGTAAAGTTTTTATTTAACAAATTATTATCAGGGAAAATCATTGCAAAAAAGGAAAAATAAAAATGAAAAGAAATTAATAGAACATTATAAGAAAAAGAAAGGAAAAAAATAAGAATCTTAGATGGGACAGAAAAGCACTTTATCCTCTAAACATGATATAATAATAAACAATAATTTAAAGAGCATTCCAATTTAAAACTTTATAAAACAATAAAATATTCTCTTTTGGATCATTTTCGCGCCAATTCCGAACTCCGACCCAAATTCGAACAAAAAGTCGAAAATGAAAAAAAAATTTAACACGATTTTTAGCCTGAAAGGGGTATAAAATAGTCATTCATATTTGTAATGACGATTTCTTGCTGGTCAAGTCATTATAAATTTTAAAAACCGAATTAAAAAAATTTGGGTTTCGGCTTTTTTTTCGAATTTGGGTCCGGGGTTCGGAATTGGTCGAAATGGATGTCAGATTCGTGATCAGCGACCCCGAAAAACCCCTAAAACTCGCTTTAAGACAAAAACAAATTTCAGTGACGAAACGGGCAGTGACGAAACGGTCAGTGACGAAACGGTCAGTGACGAACTGGATTGACACGCATACCCCCGTTGACCAATCGTACGTCGTACGGGGGATGCGAAATATTCGGCGCGGGACCCAACTAAAATAGTAGAATGAACTGTACTAATTTTTCTGTGTGACATTAAAAGCCCTTAAATATATATGTAGTATATTATACCAAAAAAACAAACCAAAAGAATTGATTGAGTTTTGCAGACATTACGAAAAAGATAGGCAAATCAGAAATTCCCAATTTTTTTGAACATTTAAGGTCATATAATTTTCTAAAATTTCATCATTTCTTTAGTTTTGCATTTTTGGTATGATATAGAGCCTTTTCAGAGCTTTTAATACAGTAAGAAAAAATTAGTTTAGTCCACTCTACGATTTTTGCTGGGCCCCGCGCCGCAAATGTTGACGCCGCAAATGACGTCATTTTATTTATATTTTAAGCTTTTTTTTTAATTTTTTTTCAAAAAAGGAGTGTAGAAGGCTTTTTTTAATTTCCAAATATAGGTAGTAGTAGTTTATTGAGTTCTTTTTTATATACAAATGCATCTGATTTCATGTTTAAGGTTTTTTTGTTGTTGCGTATATTGACCAAATAAAAATATAGCACTTGAATTATTTTTTAAATTAATTTTTCTTATTTTGCTAATTCAGCATTTTACCTTGAACCAAAGAGCTCGCATGGCTGACTTTTTGTAGGTATCGTAATTTTTTTTAATAAATAAATTTTTAGGATTTTATTCGATTTTTATAAATTCATATTTTTTAATTCTTTTATTTTATATTAACCGTTAGTTTGTTATAAAGAAAAAAATTTTTTTTTTTTTCAATTTTTGGATTATTGAAGATTCGTAGAAATGAATATTGTTTTGAATTATACCTTAAAAAAATAGTTCAAGCAAGAATTATTTTTTTTTTTTATTTTTTAAGTTTAATTCTTCAATTTTTTATAATTATTGAAAAAAATTCAACTTGCTTCTATTATTATTTTTCTTTTCAATAGTTTAAAATAATGGTAAAGTAATAATAAAATTCATTTAATCTATTTTTTGTATTTCTTTGATACATAAGCAGTTTATGTGCTTTAGAATTGCATTTGGCCTTCTTTTTAAGTAAATAAATACGCTTTTAATTTTGGGTTTTTTATTCTCACTTTATTAATTTTTTAGTTGGCAAAAAAAGGATAGAATTTTTGATTATAGAAGATACTTCTTGCGATTAATATTATTTTTTATTTATCGTATTTTAAGTTTTGTTAAAATTTTTAATTAAAATAAATTTAAAGGCGGCAATATCATCTCGGGCAAGTACATGCACCAGCATAGATAACAATCTTGGGTCGGGTCTTTGTCACGTTGAAATTTACAAGTGGAATGAGATAGAAACAAACGGTCAACCAGATCTTTGCTGGCAGGGAAGGGCGTAATAAATTTTTGGAAATCTAACAAAAAAAAGTTGAAATAAAAAATGAGGAAAATATAGTAATAAACGTAAAATCACAACAATTCTTCAAATGTCTCCCACTGGTCGAGCTATATGCATTTAAGCGCCTCTAAAATTTGCCCCTTTGGTTTCACATCTTTTTTTGCATTTATTTTCATAAATTTTTAATAAAGCAACTTGGGGCAATTTTGATTTCAATATTTTAGCTGAGTGATAAGGCTTTCAGAAAAAAAAAACCCAAACCCATTTGGTAGGCTCTGGGCAGCTATATGGTCTCATTTAGGTGGCTGAAAATTGGGTCTGCAAATTTTAAGAAAATCTTACAAGCAATATATTTCTTCTACTGAACATTAACAAATAATTTAAATAAGAAAAACATAGTATTTAACATAAACACAAAAAATATTAGAATGCCTTCTATTGGCCCAGATACAAGTACCCAAGCGTTACTAATAATTGGCAATAATAGTCGCACCCTTTTACTGTTTTAACCATGTTGTTTATTACCATAAATGGCTTTTTTTTTTCTAAAATTGCAGCCCTAATTAAACAAGCATCTAGGCCGTGCTGGTGCATTTCCTAAAAAGTGCCACCCAAGCGCGTTTCCTAAATAGGCCATTTTTATGAATTTTTTTGAAAAAACTGGTCATAACTTTGCTCAAATGCAACCAAATTACACAATCTTGGTATGGTCCGATAGCTATTGGTTAGCTCTATTAGCCATCCAAATATCCAAATTTCAAAAAGAATCATTAAATTTTGCGAAAAATATAGACCAAAAAATGAATTTTGTGGTTATAACTTACTTAAAATTTAATGATTCTTTTTGAAATTTGGTTGGCTAATAGAGCTAACTAATAGCTATCGGGCCATACCAAGATTGTGTAATTTGGTTGCATTTGAGCAAAGTTATGACCAGTTTTTTCAAAAAAATTCATAAAAATGGCCTATTTAGGAAACGCGCTTGGGTGGCACTTTTTAGGAAATGCACTAGCACCCATCTAGGCGATAATATTTTCACAAAATTTCAGAACTGGGCGCCATTGCTAAGTATCATAACAAAATTGGATTTTTTTAGAATTTGGATACCCGATTTCAAATTTCGAAAATTTGATCAAATTTGAAGAAAATTGTAGGCACAAGAACATTAAAAAAACAAAATTTTTGGCGATATTTTTTAAAACATAATGAAAATTTTTGAAATTTAGCATACTTTAGAGATATGTAAGTAAGAGCTATTTTTATACCAAGATTGTTGAATAATTTATTAATTCAATATTGTATGCCTCTTTTTTTATTAGATTAATATTATTATTATTAAGTAAACTTGTCGACTTAATTCTTAATTTATTGTGAAGGAAATACCTTAAATTTTTAGTAAATTTTTAAAAATTCTTTAATTTTTTTATTTTAAAGAAATCCCTTAATTATTTTAAAATAAATTTTTATCTAAGGATTTTTTAAACTGATATTATATGTTTTTTTTGTTTTTTTATTTTTTTAAAATAATAATTTGCATAAAATTTTTATGGAATATTTCATATACTAATTCTGTTGCAAAGTAATCAAAACTTTCAATGATAAATTATTTTGAATAAATAATTGTTTTAATGATCAGAAATGTATTGTTTTTTTATCCATTTTTTATTATGTAATTACCAATTTTTCTGATTTGCACTTTTCATTCTAATTATAATTTTGCATATATTTTTTGAATTATTTAAAATTAATAAAGTAAATTTATTTGTAATTCTTTGTATTTTAAGTTCAGCATTAATTGTTTCAATTTAGTCAACCCCTTACACATCAGGTCCCAATTTTAAGGTTGTTTGCCCTTTTTAAGAAAAGTTCAAATATTATTTAAAAAGAATCTTTCATAGCATTTATGAAAAGACATTATCAAAATATAACATTTTTATATAAATCTTCTTTTTTCAAGATTCTTCTAAATATTTTTTTCATAATAATGAATAAAGTCTTATTCATTTTATATCCAATAATAAGTATTCTTTTACAAAATTGATGAGTGTTTTACGTTATACTTAAGCCATATTTCGTTAAACTTTCTTTGAAACAAATTAAAAGTTTTAATTTTTAATTTTGTATTTATTATGTCAGAATAAAACATTCAAAAAGATTTTTTTTTGTTATTTGAAGTAATTTAGGAGATTATTGAAGTATTTTCTTTTCTGCTGTACCTTTTAAAGAAATCAATGAAGAAGAACCTCATAAATTTTTTCTAACTTGATCAAATTCTGCAATTTTGATACCATTCTAATGCTCTACGTGGTTTGAAGCTTTCATTAAGACTTTGTTAAGCGATTTCATAACTGGCCAATAAGATTTAAGTTGAAATTGTCAAAAAAGTCAGAAAAAGCCCTGATTTTATGAGTTTTGGGATGTAATTTTTTTAGAACAGTAATTTTTTTTTTTTGATTTTTGAAGAACTAATAAAGCTCTTGAAGATCTTTCGAATCATATCAAAATTGCAGAATTTGATCAAATTAGATAAAAGTTATGAGGCTCAAAAGTTGGCTGGTCCGCAGTTATCGGTCCGCAGTTGAGCACCCCCGCTTTCGATTGGTCAGTAATTTAAGATATAACTGTTTCGCCTTTTTGGAATTGTTGTTAAACTTATATTTATCTACCAGTTAAGCAATGCAAAATAAATAACTGCTGTTTTTTGCTAAAAAGCATTCATTTAAACAGCTTTAAATATTTCATTTAAATAAGAAAAAAAATTTTGAGTATAAAAAGATATTAATATTATAAAAAAAAAAAATCAAACAAACGAGCTTTTTCAAAAACAGAGCCCGAAAAACAAAAAGAAAAGAGAAAAATAACTATCTTATTAAGTTCTTCTTTAATATTTTATTAGAGAATTACTATTTTTGGGTTTTGGCTTAATACTTTTTTTAAGGAATATGAAGAAGAGATTGTTTAACTATATTTAAACAAAGGTATATAAATAAGATAATTTATTAAAATATTATTACATTTTTATTCCTTTTAATAATTGTCGGCCATTATCGGCAACAGCTCCGCCGCTACCCAAGGAGCGAATGCGATTCCTTGCCCAATGAACCCAGCTCTTTGGCGCCTATTAGCCTTACCGCCGAGAAGCTCCTGCGAAAATTTCTTCATGCCCAAACCCTCCTAAAAGATTTGACCGGCATTTTAAGTTGACCGAATAAGGAAGTCAGAGAATTTGAAAATGGGTTATTTGAGTCTTTTCAGTGGGAAGAGCTACTCTGGGTGAAGCCCTCACTGAAGGGAGTGAGGTCCCACCAGGGATAGCGACGATATCTAATTTCCGATTACCAATGTTTTTTAGGCCGAAATTCCGATTTCCGAAAAAGGCTCTTATATGGTTTAGGCCTCATAAATTTTTTTTAGCTTTTTTACATTTAAAAATAAAATAGTCAATTTATGCTTTTCAGGGTCGTTAACCATTCTGACCCATTACGAACCCGAAACAAATTCGAACAAAAAGTCGAAATTTTGTGAACCGGAAAAGCGAATGAAGGCTAACGAGCATCATTTCATGCGTTTGAATCGGTTTTGGGCAATAAATGTGAATTAAAGAAATTTCGACTTTTTGTTCGAATTCGGTTTCGGGTTTCGTAATGGGATTTATTTAAGCCTTAATGAAATTTTTTGAAATTTAGCAAGCTAATATAGCAATTCAATGGTTATCTTTCAATACCACGATCACTTAATTTGGTGGCTTCTGAGAAAAGTTATCTAAATTGAGCAGCAAATTTATAAAATTAGCAGTTTTAAGAAACGCGCCAGCACCACTTTCCACTATTAACATTTATTTAATAATGATTGCATTAAACTCCTTTATTTTCAACAAATTCGTGCCCTATGTTTGCAATCGCATAAGAAAATAGGAGTGACATCTTCTGCGCACCAGCTAAATTAAATAAATGATAAATAAATGGTTATTTTTACTTATTTTTTTAATTATTACTTTAATAATGAAGGTTTAAGAAACAAAACAATATTAGATAGAAATGCAATGAAACTTCAGTTTTAAAGGCACAAGCATTCCAAACTCTTATTTTGTTAGACAAGTAAATCCTTCGCCTTGAATCAAAAGCCATCAAAAATTTATTAAAAAATCTTAATTCGGCACCAAAAACCCACAAAAATTCTTATTTGGGATGAAAAATCCACTAAAATCATAATTTTGGCATCAAAAATCTATTAAAAAATCTTAATTAGGCACCAAAAATCCACAAAATCCTTATTTGGGATGAAAAATCCTAATTTTGGCATCAAAAATTTGTTAAAAAATCTTACGGCACCAAAAATCCACAAAAATTCTTATTTGGGATGAACAATCCACTAAAATCATAATTTTGGCATCAAAAATCTATTAAAAAATCTTAATTAGGCACCAAAAATCCACAAAATCCTTATTTGGGATGAAAAATCCTAATTTTGGCATCAAAAATTTGTTAAAAAATCTTACGGCACCAAAAATCCACAAAAATTTCCTCAATTACCGCACGAATTTTCGGGCATAATTAAAAAAATAAAAAACGAAACTGACTTTTTCGGTTACTGGACCCCGATACCGAGCATTTCGGTTAACCGAATCAAAACAGATAACCGCACCCGAATTTTCTCGCTTTTTCGGTTCGTTGGACTCCGGGGTCAAATTGCTCACATACTCAAAAAACTTTTTCTGTTTATTTTGGCTATTTTGCGCATTATCTTGTCCATTATTGCAGTAAATACTGGCTTCTTGTTGGCTGCTCTTATTTTATTACTTGAAATCCTTTTTTATTAATTTATCTGGTTTCTTTACACTATTTTTTATTAAGACAATGACAATTTATTGACACTATTATTTTTTGCACTATTTTTATCATTCAAAATTTCATTTGTTTATATTTTTTGTTTCTTTTGTTGTTGTTGTCTTATTATTATATTATTCTTTTTCTTCTCGCTTTACTGCTTTAACTAAATAAACTCCGTTTTTCACATCTTCTCAACCGCTGCAATAAAGACTCGCCAAGATTTTGCTTCACCTCTTCTGTTGTTTCTCTTCACGCCGATCCTCAGACTACATCGCCGTGTAAGCTGACTGTTCAATTTTTCTTCACTTCTCTTCATCTCGGCATTTTCGCTCTCTCCTAATTGTCGGCAATTGTGTTTCTGAGTCCAATCCCAAATTCCTTCAAAGTCCCCAAATCTCCAAATTTCCCCTCATCAAATCCCACACAAATCCCGTCCCTCCTTCCATCCCCACACCGAAAGGTTGTACTTGGCGCTCCTGGGTTACGGCATAAACCCATCCTTTGGTCAGCTTTTGTAAGTCGACTTGACACCATTGTGGTTGTGTTTTCTTTTCGAAATTTTGTTTACAATTTGTTTTTTATATTTTTCAATCCCATTTTAGTGAGTGAATGGCAAGTGGTGGTGATAATCAAATTCAGACCAATTATAATTTGCGTCCACGTGTGCTGATTAATTATATGGAGCAGGAATCAGGTTCTTCCCACCAATCCCAAGTTTTGGATGGCCAGGGCATTATTGGACAGCAAAATTCTCATTTGTTGGCTTCACAAAACAGTGTGCATGGTAATACTTTAAGGCAGATTCTAGAGAATAACCCAGTCAATTTGGTTGCTCAACCGAATGAAGTAAATCCTCAAAACCATGCACAGTTCGTTATCCGTAATCCTGGGATCAATTCTTTGGGAGGAGATAGACAGAATTTTGGGAATCCGCGAGCTGAGTCCACTCCAAAAGTCAATTCCCCACACATCTCGTTCGAACAAAGGGGAAATCATTTTGTGAGTTTTCCACTGGAGCAACAAAATCGGGATCTGACACAAAACCGATACATCCATCGTAGTCTCCCAAATCAAAATTTCCATAATCCTCGCATATTTGTAAACTCACACCGAAACGAAAACGAAAGACAGCAAAACGAAAATTTGCGAAACCCGAATGAGAATCCGGAACGGAACTCACATGAGCAGATACTGCCAAACCAATTCCGAAAACACCAAAATCGGAATGTGAGAAATGAAGGACAACGAGTGAATTTGGTATACGGAAATGAGCAGAATTCAGACCGAAACGCTCAGATATATAATGCGCATGTCCCTCAGCAAAGAAATTCGAATTTTGTGCCCCGACCAACCCAGCAATTTCCCGAAAATGCAATGCATATTAATCAGGGACAGTCTTTCAATTCACAAATCCCCGATCAAATTCCTCAAACGAATTACCCACAAATATACCCGCAATACCAAAATCAGTACATTCCCAACCAAAATCCTCAAATTCCGGACATTATAATGGAATTACACAAAGTTACATTTTCCAATCAATATGCAAATGCATTGAGGGAAATTCCAACTCTGAATGGAACCGAAGGAAGTGACAAAGTTCAGGACTTCTTTCTTACAGCTGAAATGTGTGTTGGAGAATGGCGGCATGAGAAAAAGCTGGAAATGCTGAAAACGAAGTTGAAAGGAAAAGCGTTAAGAGCTTTGAATTTGGCATTAAACAAATTTGGAAATAGTGTTCCATTTGACATTATAAAGGCAGAAATTATGTCTATTTTGAGGGAAACGGATTATAAAGAAGCAAGTGCTTTCCAAGAATTAACTCAAAGCGGAAAGCGCAAAGAAGGTGAGAACATAATGAAGTTTGGCGAAAGGATTCAACGTTTGGTAAATTGTGCTCATATCGGTCTGAGTGAAGCACAAAGGGACGAAATTGCCAAAAAATATTTCATACTGAATATTAGTGACACAAATACGGCAAAATTTTTGGAATGTCAATCGAAACCAACTCAAACGTACGATGAACTGTTAATGGTCGCAAACCGTCTCAGTTTAGTTGAGGAAAAAACTGAACATCGCCATAATCAAAACCGAACCCCACAGAATTTCGGTCATACTTTACAACACCAAAATCCGTACCCAAACGAACAAAATCGGAATTATGTTCAAAGAAATCAGAATTTTCGACAAAATTACGGAAAATGGGATCAGAGAAACCGAAATTACGGAAATCAAAATCAAAATTATTTTCCACCGAACTCTCAAGGGAATTCCAATTCAAATTCCGACCAATTCCGAAATTTTCGTACTCCGTTAAAATATGTGCAAAATCCTTCGGAAAATTTTGGACAAATGGAGGCCTTTAAGGATCCGCCGGTCAGAAACTCACATTTTCCAGCAACTAGTGCAAATGCCATACCATTGAATGGGCCGAACCAAAAACAAAATTTTCGTCCCGGGTATGGAACAAACACAATTGTAGTGAAAGAGGAAAACGAAACAGATTCACCAATTATTTCTGTCGGTCATTTTGAACAAAAAGAAAAGCCGGATTATGAAAAGTTTTTCAATGCTCTTTCAACTCATTCGATTGAATTTCCTTCTAAAAAACCCGCTTTTGCAAAAACTTCCGAATGTCTAGCAATTGAACTGGAAGTAGCCAGTGAAAAAGCAAAAGCCCTAGTCGATTCTGGTGCTGAAACAAATGTTGCGAATCCCGAATTTTTACACAAAATTTCGATTGAACAGGGAATTAATCTCTCTGATTGGGGTTTTTGTCCGAATTCTGGTCCTACCAAATTACCATTTTCTGTTGCATCTTTTACCGGTGGAACAATTACAGTAATCGGAGTGATTAATATTCCAGTTTATATGGGAGATGTTGGAAGTGAAATTTCGTGTCTTATCACCCAAAAACCCTTCAATTATGACCTGGTTTTAGGACCGAACGCATTAAATGCATTGGGCTATTATATCGGAAACACAATTACCAATGAAATTCTTAGTTTTAAAATGAATTCTCCAATTAAAAATGCTCATCACCTGAATACTGTCTATGTTTCATCTTTTAAAACAATTCTTCCTCATTCATCCTGTTTTGTCAAATCAGTCATTGATGCTCAAAATGATTGCTTAAAACATTCCCAAAAGCCGAAAATCGTGCGTCGGGTTCGGCTCCAGGAAATGTTGGAATTGCTAAAGTGCCAATTAATCAAATGCTGGTCGTGGAAAGGGCCATTGTTGGTTCGAATCGTGGTAAGTGCGAAATATTCATCCATAATAAAAGCGATCAGAAAATTTGTTTGAAACCGGGTACAAAGGTGGCACACGCTGAAAAAATTGAAAATGTTTTTGATCCTTTTTCCGAAATTTTGCCTGCAAGTTTTGATAAGGCTTTTGTATCACCCATTTTTATTCGAAATCTTTTGAAAACTGATTCTAAAGAAAGAAACGACCAAATTTTCTCCATCCTTGGTCCAAGAACGGGTCCACTTTCTGAGTCAGAAAAAGAACAAATGCAAAACATTTGGTGCGAATTTTCAGAAATTTTGGCATTAGATGAATCGGAATTGACACAAACCGATTTAATAAACCATCATATAAATACCGAAAACTCAAATCCAATCAAAAGTGTTCCACGACCGATTCCTTTTGGTATCAGATCAAAAGTGACGGAAATGATCAAGGATTATTTGGACAGAGGTGTAATTCAGCCCTCATCTTCACCTTGGGCATCTCCCATTGTACTTGTTACGAAAAAAGATGGAACCATTAGATTTTGTGTGGATTATCGAAAATTAAACGCAGTGACCGTCAAAGATTCGTACCCACTTCCAAATATCGAACAAATTCTAATGTATTTGGGAAATCGAAAATTTTTTACGGTACTGGATTTGATCTCAGGTTATTGGCAAATCCGAGTGAATCCCGAAGACATACCGAAAACTGCTTTTACAGTCCCTGAGGGATTGTATGAATTTTTGGTCCTTCCATTTGGTCTTTGTAATGCACCTGCCACTTTCCAACGATTTATGAACAAAATTTTAGCTGAATTTGTGAATGATTTTGTTTTTGTTTATCTCGACGATATACTTATTGCCTCAAAAACTTTTGAAGAACATCTTTTTCACCTTAAAAAAGTTTTTTCCAACCTCAAAGAATTCGGTGTAAAAGTGAAAGCAAAGAAGTGTGGCTTTGCACAATCAGAATTGCCATATTTGGGACACATTCTAACGAGGGAAGGACTTGCAAAAGACCCTGAAAATACAGGCCAATTTTAGAATTTCCCCGACCAAAAAGACTAAAGGAACTTCAAAGATTTTTGGGTATGACTGGATGGCACAGAAAATTCATAAAAGATTATGCCAAAATTGCAGTACCTCTTACAAAGATTCTAAAAAAAATCCCGCCAAATAAATCTCTCGAATGGGATGAAGAGGCTGAAAAAGCATTTAAGCAATTGAAGGAATGCATTGTCAAAGAAGTGGTTTTAAAATATCCGGATTTTGAACTTGCCCAAAAAGACCCAAAATACAAATTTCATATTTTCTGTGACGCTTCAAAGGAAGGGCTTGGAGCTATGCTTTGTCAAAAAGACAAAATGGGGAAATTAAGGCCGATTTATTATGCGTCCAGAAAGTGCAAAAAGCTGAATCCAATTATGGGCCTACTGTTTTGGAATGCTTGGGTATCAAATTTGCGGTTCAAAAATTTAAACAATTCATTGCTTGGCTTCCAACACTCGTTGTGACTGACCATAAAGCACTACCTGGGATGTTCCGAAGCAAAAAATCTGTTGGAAATTCAAAAGTTGACCGTTGGATCATGGAGTTAGGTGCCCCATTCCAATTAGAAGTTATTTACAGCCCGGGAAAAGAAAATTATGTCGCAGATGCACTTTCAAGAGCATTCGAAAAAGATGACCCAATTTCACTTAAATGTGATGAAATTGAAGAAACAACTATAAATATTTCAGCAACAATTATTCGAAAAATTATTGAACAGTTGCCCGGGGAAATCTCAAAAGAAGAATGGATAAGGGAAGTAAAAAATTCTGAATTGGGCTTTATTTTTGAGTTTTTGGACCGAAAAAATTTACCGTCTGATCTAAAACTCCGTCAAAAATTAATGGATTCATTAGGAAAGTTTATTGTTGATGAAGGACTTCTCTTTCATTTGAATGATAAATCCGAAGCAGAACTTTTTGTCCCTTGAAAATTTCGGGAATTCTTTCTTACTGAGCATCATTCAGGACCATGTGCAGGTCATCAGAGTGGCAAAAAGATGTTTAAGCGCCTAAAAGCTTTAAAATTTTTCTGGCCAAATATTTACGGTGACTGTCAACGGTTTTCACGATCATGTCGAATTTGTGCACATAATCGCATCCCAAGAAAAAATCACCCGGGTTTAAATCCCATAGTCACAAATAAGCCCCTTGAACTCGTTTGCATGGATATTTTAAAGCTTGGCCCAACACGTAAAGGAAATAAATATTGTTTAGTGATGATTTATCATTTTTCAAGGTTTGCTGAAGTTATCGCAATTCCTAATAAAACGGCAGAGACTGTTGCCCAAGAATTTGTGGAAAAATGGGTTTTGAAATTTGGTACCCCGGAAACCATTCATTCAGATTTAGGAGGTGAATTTGTAAATGCAATTTTAAAGAAAATTTCTGAAAAACTCTTGGTTTCACGTTCCACTACTTCTGGCTATGACCCAAATGCTAACGGGCTCGCAGAAAGACTAAATCGAACAATCATTGAAATGACCAGGAAAACATGCACCAGTCCTTGGGAATGGGATTTACGAATTCCATATGTTACATTTTCTTATAACATCACACCAAATGAAAGTACAGGATTTCCACCATCAACCTTATTTTTTGGTAGACAACTTCGTTTCCCTTCTAAAATTGATGCACCGGAAAGACCAAATCCATTGTACACTGTCGATATGGACGAATATTTACAGTTTTTCAGAGAAAATTATTAAATGATACTTAATGAGGCGACCAAAAACATTAATAGTGCACAAAAAGTACAAAAAAGACAATTTGATGCGAAAACAAATGTACAGAAAGGGAAATATAAGTTGGGTGATCGTGTTATGGTTTATTTCCGACCAACAGTTAAGACGGACCACAAAAAGCTTACATGGAATTATTATGGACCTTATCTCATAAAAACACTTACTCCAACAGCAGCATTTGTCATTCCTATAAATCGGCAGAATGATGAACCGATTAAAGTTCCAATTGAACATTTGTCCCCGGTCCCTATAGAAATTCCAAATGAAACTTTTCTCCCTAAACAAAAACGTAAGAATATGTTTGTGCCACCTTCCAAAAAGGAAAACCAAAAAGAACAAATCCAAATTCGGTCATTAAATTTTAAAAATTTCTTTTCAGAAAGTGTTTGTCCGGATGCATTGAGTGCCGATTTTCATTGCTCTGGAATTGAAGAGCACAGCAATTGTTCATGCATTTTGTTGTCGGACATTTTCATCAATTTGGCTGCCCATGACCTACTTCGCCAAATTCAGTTGACATCCTTTGGCCAATTAATTCCAATGGTCATTGCCAAAGAAAAAGGAATTTCAAATTTCCCCTCATCAAATCCCACACAAATCCCGTCCCTCCTTCCATCCCCACACCGAAAGGTTGTACTTTTATACATTATTTCAATTAATTCTTTAGCTTGTCCTTCTTTTTTTTTCTTTTTCATTCTCAATCATGCTGTGGGGCTTCAGTTATAAAAATTAGATATTTTTAAAAATTTTAAATTTCATTTTGATGCTTTTTTATTGTACGTTCTACGCCCTTTAATTAACAGTTATGCAAGATAATTGTATTTACTTTATTTTGTTAATAAAAAAATAGTTTGTTATTATATTTATTACTTAATTTTTAAAGTTACTGACAAATGAGCGTTAGATAAATTTAAATAGCATTTCAAAACGTACTATATAAAGTGGGCGCCACCAAGTGTGCGCCATTAACAGGGCGCGACTAAAACTGGGCGCCAACTCAACTGGGCGCAAGCTCAACTGGGTTAAAAAATCTGGTCAAGAGCTTTAACGGCTCGCTTAGAAAAAGAGGCAACCCAATTAAATTATAAAAGTTTTATTTCTTACTGGTTCATTCGGCAGACTCATAGAATCGGCATAACATCCCAATTTCTGATTTGGCCCACTGAAATGGGACATGGGACCAAAAATGATGGCCCATGAAAAATCAAAAACATTGGTCCCTCAAAAACGCAAAAATTTTATTTAGTTCATGCAAGTATCGCATACAAGTTTTAAGAGCACACACACATATTTAGAAACGTGTTCAAAAAAAAATGTTATTTAACTACAAAATGAAAACGAAAAGAAGAAAAATATGCAAAATTTTATTTTTTAAAAAATGAGATTTGAACCAAAAAGCAATTTGACTCATAAAGTGCGGTTGTACTGATAAAGTGCGATTGGACTCATAAAATGAAATAGAACCCTTTTATTATTCAGTTGAATCAGTTTTTCTTTTTATCATTATCTTAGCAATAAATTTTTCTTTGGGCTGTTGATTCTTTTATTTTTTAGATAAGATGTATCAATTCATTTTTAATTAGCTATCATAATTAAGGTTAATTTTTATTATTCTATTAATTTACTCTATTTTTGATTTTGACTAACTCATATCTTTATGTCTCTCTTTTTACAGCGGCCAGCAAAAACATGTTTGCTTCAAACCAGGGATGTCACGGAATTCCGATTTCCGACGTTTTTGAGGGCTCGGAATTCCGTTTTCAGAATTCCGAAATTTGAGGCTAAATTTCGGAAATTTTCAATAGCTTAGATTTTTCTAAACATTTAGCCAATTGTAAAACAGATTTTTCAGGGTTGTTGTTTCAGCGCAAAGCACATTTGAGTTCAAACTACTTTTTATTAGTTCATAAAGCATAGACAAATTTATCTTTTTTGATTTAAATGTAATATTGTAATTTAAGTCTTAATGTCCCAGAAGACTTGGAAAAAAACATCCAGACAAGTTCAAAGACAAAGAAGACGCCGAACAAAACAGAAAGGAGGCCGAAAATAATCAAAAAAGAGCGAGAGAACAGCAACCAAGTCTTTTCCAGCACGGTTTTTCGTCCTCTTACCCAACAGAACATCAATCATTGAGCAAACGTCGGCCCCGATTCACCATCTATGAATTTTCCAATTTTCAGTAAGATACCAGAATTTTGCCTAAATTTCAAATTTTTAGAAAAGTGGAACACTGGCAGTGAAAACGAATTGATGCTGGAACAAAAAATTGCCGAATTCATTGCATTAGACTTTCAACCTTTTTCAGTGGTCGAGGACGAAGGTTTTACTAGGCTTTTGAATTTTCTTGCCCTTGGATACAAACAAAGGTATGAAATCAAGACAATTTTTTTTTTTGTTTATTTCTAGGACTCGAAACCATTTCTCTGAAGCAATAATCCAAAAAATTTATCAAAGTTTATTTACTAAACGCAAATCAAACTTGACAAAAACCAAACACATTTCATTTACAATTGATGGATGAACATCAAGAAAGGAGCACAGTTTTGATTGCTTAGCTCACAAACTACAATAGGTTTTCAAATTTCTGAATATTTTACTCATATTTATTTTACTCTGTGAATGACGGTTTAAAGGCTATCGACGGCTTCCGTACAATAAGAGAAAGCGCCAAAAAAATTACCCGAAAAATCAGAAAAAGCCAAATTGGCAAGGATAGGCTGAAAGACCTTCAAAAAGTACACGAAATCCCGCAACGAATGCTAATTAAAGTGAATAATCTATACTCTTATTATTATAGCCGTTTCATTTAGGACGTCGAAGTTAGGTGGAACAGCACCTATTTGATGCTAAAAAGTCTATTGGAAAACCGCAGGGCTCTTTCAATTTTAAGTCAAAAAGAAAATCTGCCAAAATTTAGCGAAATGGATTGGGATTTGATATCAGCAATTGTTGAAATTTTAGAGCCGGTAAAAAGAAGACTTTTGGGTTATTTCTCCTTTGCAATTATTGAGGTAAGTCAAAAAAGAAATAGGCCCCTAGTTAGCTCACTTGGTAGATAAGAATATGAGTAATAACTCTAATGGTTGTAGATTTTTTTTGTACTTTTCTTTTATTATTTATGCAACTTTACCAAGCTTTCGCAACCTCGCTAGGAACCCATTTTTTGTGTGCGTGGTCATGAATCTTTTGTCTAAGCAAATTTTCATGTAAAATTTTAATTTTTTTATTTGAAAAGGTGACTTATTTTTATATTATATATATTGATAAATTTTATGTACGTAAACTGATTAGTTTTTTTGTTATAACACTCGATTTATACCTTCTCAATCACGAAGAACGCCATTCTTTTGATAAATATTTCTTTCAAGGAATTATTTCCAAAAATGTTTTGCTATTTTATTGTTTTCGTCTTTTCTTCAATTTTTTTTATAAATATTTAATTTATTCTTTTTTCTAATGTTCTCTGGTAAATTTTTATTCACTTTCTAAAATTATTAAACGCATTGCAATTATTTATATTCATGCAAAGGTTCTAAAGAACTATTTGGTATGACTTTTTATTCATTTAACAAAGCATTCATCTTTTTCTTCTCGATATTTTAAATTATGAGTTCACGCGATAAGGTAATTTTGTGGTTACTAACAAGTAATATTTCTTTTTCTCTTTTTGGCAATTTTTTATTTGTAGTATTTATTGGATAAATATATTAATAATTTTTATAGTATTTCAAATTTTGTTGATTTATCGAATAATTTATTGAATTAGTAAAAATTATAATTCGAAACCAAAAAAGGAAAAATTGATTTAAAAAATTGAAAAAAATTATTACTTCAGAATTTTTTTGTCAATTCCTTCAAGTCTATAGGAATTTTCCTGAAAAATAAATAAGGTTCAATTCATTATTTTTTCTTTTCATTTCTTTATGGTAAATCAGTTAGGAATACTCGTTCTTCTCTCATCAAAGTTAATCCCTCTTCAGTTCTCTGCTGATAGTCAACAATTGGTTTTAGTCTCTCTTCTATTTTATTAATTCAATTCTCCAGCACCACTTGATGGCACCTATCATTTTATCACAAGTGATCAGGCGGCCCTTTCCTAGTAAAAAGACTAGGAGACCCCATTTATTATTTCCTAACTAATTTATTAACTTCTAAAGACACCCAATCAATTGCTTTCAATTACTTTTCGCAGTAAATTTGGTTGTTAAATATGTGTCTTTTCCAGGGCTTCCAAGTGTACTTATTTCTAAGATTTGTCCTTATTTGGAGGGGTCTCATCTTAGAAATCGAAAATGCCCTTATTTCTAAGATTTTTCTTATAAAACGGCATTTTGCCAAAAAATGTTTAAATATATAAAATTAAAAAAAAATTTAAACCAAAGTCAGGTTAGATGAATAAGCAGCACTGCTGAAATCAATGCCCTAACATAAGAGGAAGAATGAATGAATGAATTGGGGTTGGCTTTGGGTGTTCTTTCTCCTCCAGTGCCCCTATTCTTACTTCATCAGCTCATCACTAATTACGATTTTAATGGCCTCCTCTTCGATTGATTTTATCCATTTATTGCAGAGGAGAGACGACAGTGAAAAATAAAAAAGTAATATTTCTTTTTCTCTTTTTGGCAATTTTTATTTGTAGTATTTATTGGATAAATATATTAATAATTTTTATAGTATTTCAAATTTTGTTGATTTATCGAATAATTTATTGAATTAGTAAAAATTATAATTCGAAACCAAAAAAGGAAAAATTGATTTAAAAAATTGAAAAAAATTATTACTTCAGAATTTTTTTGTCAATTCCTTCAAGTCTATAGGAATTTTCCTGAAAAATAAATAAGGTTCAATTCATTATTTTTCTTTTCATTTCTTTATGGTAAATCAGTTAGGAATACTCGTTCTTCTCTCATCAAAGTTAATCCCTCTTCAGTTCTCTGCTGATAGTCAACAATTGGTTTTAGTCTCTCTTCTATTTTATTAATTCAATTCTCCAGCACCACTTGATGGCACCTATCATTTTATCACAAGTGATCAGGCGGCCCTTTCCTAGTAAAAAGACTAGGAGACCCCATTTATTATTTCCTAACTAATTTATTAACTTCTAAAGACACCCAATCAATTGCTTTCAATTACTTTTCGCAGTAAATTTGGTTGTTAAATATGTGTCTTTTCCAGGGCTTCCAAGTGTACTTATTTCTAAGATTTGTCCTTATTTGGAGGGGTCTCATCTTAGAAATCGAAAATGCCCTTATTTCTAAGATTTTTCTTATAAAACGGCATTTTGCCAAAAAATGTTTAAATATATAAAATTAAAAAAAAATTTAAACCAAAGTCAGGTTAGATGAATAAGCAGCACTGCTGAAATCAATGCCCTAACATAAGAGGAAGAATGAATGAATGAATTGGGGTTGGCTTTGGGTGTTCTTTCTCCTCCAGTGCCCCTATTCTTACTTCATCAGCTCATCACTAATTACGATTTTAATGGCCTCCTCTTCGATTGATTTTATCCATTTATTGCAGAGGAGAGACGACAGTGAAAAAATAAAAAAGTAATATTAAAGCAAGAAAAAAATATATATAAATATATTCTTCTACTTTATCCTTTTTTCTAATATTTTTGTTTTGGCCCATGGAATATATCAAAATTAAATTTTCCAGACTGAATCTCCTTCTTTTTTTAATAATGTTCGAACTAGAGCCCGGCGGGAGCGGGACTCCCACGGGAAAAGACGGGAATCCCGCTCCCGTTTCCCGCTTTTTTGCCCGAACGGGATTTTTTACGGGAGCGGGAAAAAGGCGGGACTCCCGTTCGGGAGTCCCGTCCCGTCTTTTTTGAACTCCCGACTCCCGCTCCCGTAAATTTTTTTTACCGGGCTCTAGTTCGAACCAATAAAAAGTTTTTTTAAAAATGACTTATTATTCAGTTTATTAAGAGCATAGGGGATTAAAAAAAGATTCCAGTAAGCTAATTCTATCTTTATAAAGTAACTCATAAAAACTAACATAAGAGTTCTATTTTTATTTTTTTGGGTATTTAGACGAATTACAATACTTAAAGCTATAAGAGTATATTTTCACAGTTTTCACTTTTCTGTTAATAATGATAAAGCAAAAACTTTATTTTATGTTTAGTCGTGGTTCAGTTGGGTTTGCTTCATGTTACAATAAAAAAAACAAGGAGTTATTTCATCGTCGAGTAAAATTAAAAAGTGAAATATGTATAATTTTTCTATGTATAACTTTTCAGATAAGAGGTTGTTCATTGAATTTTATCTAATTAGAATGTAGATGACATGCAAAATTTTGGTTTAATTATTAGCATTGTTTTTTGGTTTATTTGGGAATATAAGAAATTTATAATTGTTATTTTTTCCCATGGTCCAAGGTGAGTAGTTTTTTGGTGCTTTAATGCTTCCCATAAAATAATTTTCCATTTTTTAGGATAGAAATGTTGACAGGATAGTGAAAATTATAACTTTATATATATTGATAGCGCATCTTTGGTTCTATATTTTTTTTTGTTAACTATCTTTTTTAATAATTTTCAAATTATAAAATTATAATTTTTTTTTTGTGATTTTTTAAATGGGCCCATTATTTTTGGGATAATTGGTGAAAATTTTTTAAATCAATTAATAAGATAATTTTAGTAAAAATTAAAAATTTGGAGCTAAAAATTCAAATAAAATTACCAACCTAAATGAATACGCCGCAAAATTTTACTTAAACTCAATTTAAAAATAAAACGTGAGTATTTCCTTTATTTTAACATTAGTGGCTTTTAATAATAAAAAACAATTCTAAATCATTACTTTTCATTTTATAGAAGACAAATATGAAACCACATGATTATATAAATGAACAGAAAAAAAAAATTATTTAACTGGATTTGTAGAAAAAAAGGATAACGAAGGAATAAAAGAAAAATAATAATAAAAAAATTCTCATTGTCCACCAATAATATTAATTTTTCATTCCAAACAATTATCTTTATAAAACCATCAAAAATCTAAGGAGAATTGAAATTAAATTAAAAAATTCAATCTATCTTATTATTTCGCATTAAATTCATTGCGTTACTTAATTGATAAACATATTCAAACTATCAATAATTAAATACTGCTAAAATTTCTTTAATTACTGAAATTGTTTTTTAGAATTCACTTCTTTACTATTACAAGGTGCGATAAAAGTTCGCGCACTTTTTTAAAATCTTTACCTTTTATTATCCATTGTAATTTGGTCAATTTAAGTAGATTTTTTTATTGCAATGAAATAACAAAAAAAAAAATTTATATGTTTCATTTTTTCATTTGAGTGGAGAGAAAAATTTATTGTAGAATTAAAAATTTCAATTGCCAATATTTAAGAAAAATTTCAAAAACAACAATAAATCAATTTAACTTCAATGGTTTGCTTATTTTATTAACATACCTTTCTTTTAAAATTTTCCCGTCATGCATTGATAGCGTAGGGCGTCCAATGAGTCAAAGACTAAAACATATAATTGCATTTTTATAATTTTTTAAAAACCCTTATTTACAACTTTAAAATCAGTCAAAAATTTTTAATTGATTCATTAAATTTATAACAAAAATTATAAATTAGTGAGGTATTAGTGGAATCCGACGTTTTTTTTTTTGTTGTTGCTATTTTAACAAGATTTAAAAAAAATCATAAACACCAGCTCTCCAAATAAAGACAAAAACACAAACATATATCTTTTTTTTTTTGGTTTCAAAAATGCTGAGCGGGTCAGTTTTTTTTTTCAAAATATTTTGATTTCTTTTCAATAAGTTTTAGTTCCATTAATTTTTCTAGGAATCCCTATATTTTTTGCCATAATGACAATAGTAAAAAGGTGTTACGACAATTGCGGATCGGCACTTGCGGACACGACAATTGCGGACGAGACAATTGCGGACGACGATTGGAGGCGGGATTTTTAAGAATTTGCTCACTAATTCTATTTAAACCCCCCAAAATTAATTATATATATTTATATTTGTGCAATTAACTAATATAGTTAAGCCGTGTTCGGGGTGGGTCCGGCTCTCTCCTGACCTCGGACATTGATCTCCCCAACACCAACTGATATGTTAGACTGGGCCGTAGCTCCCGCCGTCAGGCCTCCAATCGTCGTCCGCAATTGTCGTACCGCCAGTAAAAACTATATTCGTAATGGCGGATTCGCTGCCACACTTCGTACAAATATTCTCTTCTATGATGAAAGGGACTCGAACCCAAGCAAAAGCAACGGAAGGAGTAACAGTCATACAACTACACTGAATTACAAACAGCCCGAGTCTCTAAAAAAAGAATTTTAGGTGAATTCTTTTAATAAAAATTTTCTCACAAAATTCCTCTACTATTTATTCTCAGCCCCCAAATGTTACCAATGCTTTTTCGTTCAAATTTTGCTTTGACGAAAACGAAACGATAATCAAAAACAAAAAATCGCTCTTTGTTCACATTTTTTTTTAATTTTCAGGTGTTAGCCAAAACTGATGTTTAAGCTAGGGCCAATTTCGGATCTTTTGGGTTTTTGGGCCTTTCGGTTTCGGATTTTGTACAAAATATAATCGAATATTTTTTTGATAAATTTTTTTTCGAAAGAATTTTTTTTTTGGAAATGTGAGTCTCAGATTTTGAAATTTCCTTCACCAAGGGTCGGGTATATCTTTTGTTAAATAATGCTCCTTTTTCAGCATTATGTTCATATTAATTTTATTTCTTACTCTGATGTAAAAATAGAGTTAGGCGGGACGAGGAAAAAGGCGGTTTTGTCTTGGTTTTTTGAACTCCCGTTTCCCGACCCTGCTCCCATAAATTTGTGCGCCAAATACGGGAGTTCTTAGGAGCTGGGGCCGGTGGTGCCGATAGGTGCCACCGGGAAAATTTTGAAAATTTTCGTTTGATTTGTTAAAAGATTTTAACCTAAATCCACATCGCTGAATGGCTTCAATTATATTACGAAGACAGCTTACGCGATATTCATAAGTATTTGGTTCTATGTACTTTTATGATTCATGCGTATTATTTTTTTTATATAATTAAAATTAATATTATTATTGTCGAAATATTGTTTTCTCTGTTTTTATTTATTTTTGTACATTTACATCAAATTTGACATAGACCAGAACTCACCATTTTTCCGTAACAAAATCCATGTTCAAATACCAGTTTAATGGAAATTTCCTCATCCCATGACATTTTAATCGGTAACAAAATTCTAAGTTTGGCCTTATCTGAAGGTAATTTATTGTTTTTTTGGGAGTTTGTGATTAATTCATTTGTTTAATTTAATATTTTTACTTATTTTGAAATTTCAAATGATTTTCATAAATTTACATTAACAAAAGTTATTAATATTTTGTTGTCAATATTTTAATGAATTTTTTCTTCTTCGAATGTTATTTTATTCATATTCCATTTAGAAGTTGTTATTCTTGCATCATGTTCAGAAAGAATCTGTTGTAAATAATTTAAAAATTGTTAACAGTTGGTTCTATGTACTTTTATGATTCATGCGTATTATTTTTTTTATATAATTAAAATTAATATTATTATTGTCGAAATATTGTTTTCTCTGTTTTTATTTATTTTTGTACATTTACATCAAATTTGACATAGACCAGAACTCACCATTTTTCCGTAACAAAATCCATGTTCAAATACCAGTTTAATGGAAATTTCCTCATCCCATGACATTTTAATCGGTAACAAAATTCTAAGTTTGGCCTTATCTGAAGGTAATTTATTGTTTTTTTGGGAGTTTGTGATTAATTCATTTGTTTAATTTAATATTTTTACTTATTTTGAAATTTCAAATGATTTTCATAAATTTACATTAACAAAAGTTATTAATATTTTGTTGTCAATATTTTAATGAATTTTTTCTTCTTCGAATGTTATTTTATTCATATTCCATTTAGAAGTTGTTATTCTTGCATCATGTTCAGAAAGAATCTGTTGTAAATAATTTAAAAATTGTTAACAGTTCCCCACTGACTGCTTGGATAGGCTCAAGTATTCATATATTTTTTGCTCTATTTGGAGCATGCATATCTTAACTTTTTATCAAATTTTTAAATTTATATTCAATTTTTTTTTTCTTATTGAATATGAATATTGTTTCATTTTAATTACATAATTCTTGTTTGCGACCACATGCCCTCTTTCGTGATTTGCAGTGCAGGTCTTCTCTTTGGCCCGCTTTATTTTGAGCGTTGCTTGCCATTTCTTCTTTTTTTATTGTTATGTAATAATAAAAACTTGTTAAACTTATTAAGCTTTAACCCAAGTTTCAATATGCTTTTTATGTTTAGTCTTCTGAATCGTTTCACTTATTTTTTTATTCAATAATATTTTTTTATATGATTTAATAAAATTTAAAAAAAAAATTTCTAATTTTTTTTTCTTATTACTCTAAATTTCAATATGCTTTTCTTAATATAAATACGTTATCTTTTGGCAAGGCTTAATCCATTCCTTTATTAATATGGCATCAATTTTAGTTAAAGCAAAATATAGAACCAAAGATGCGCTATCAATATATATAAAGTTATAATTTTCACTATCCTGTCAACATTTCTATCCTAAAAAATGGAAAATTATTTTATGGGAAGCATTAAAGCACCAAAAAACTACTCACCTTGGACCATGGGAAAAAATAACAATTATAAATTTCTTATATTCCCAAATAAACCAAAAAACAATGCTAATAATTAAACCAAAATTTTGCATGTCATCTACATTCTAATTAGATAAAATTCAATGAACAACCTCTTATCTGAAAAGTTATACATAGAAAAATTATACATATTTCACTTTTTAATTTTACTCGACGATGAAATAACTCCTTGTTTTTTTATTGTAACATGAAGCAAACCCAACTGAACCACGACTAAACATAAAATAAAGTTTTTGCTTTATCATTATTAACAGAAAAGTGAAAACTGTGAAAATATACTCTTATAGCTTTAAGTATTGTAATTCGTCTAAATACCCAAAAAAATAAAAATAGAACTCTTATGTTAGTTTTTATGAGTTACTTTATAAAGATAGAATTAGCTTACTGGAATCTTTTTTTAATCCCCTATGCTCTTAATAAACTGAATAATAAGTCATTTTTAAAAAAACTTTTTATTGGTTCGAACTAGAGCCCGGTAAAAAAAATTTACGGGAGCGGGAGTCGGGAGTTCAAAAAAGACGGGACGGGACTCCCGAACGGGAGTCCCGCCTTTTTCCCGCTCCCGTAAAAAATCCCGTTCGGGCAAAAAAGCGGGAAACGGGAGCGGGATTCCCGTCTTTTCCCGTGGGAGTCCCGCTCCCGCCGGGCTCTAGTTCGAACATTATTAAAAAAAGAAGGAGATTCAGTCTGGAAAATTTAATTTTGATATATTCCATGGGCCAAAACAAAAATATTAGAAAAAAGGATAAAGTAGAAGAATATATTTATATATATTTTTTTCTTGCTTTAATATTACTTTTTTATTTTTTCACTGTCGTCTCTCCTCTGCAATAAATGGATAAAATCAATCGAAGAGGAGGCCATTAAAATCGTAATTAGTGATGAGCTGATGAAGTAAGAATAGGGGCACTGGAGGAGAAAGAACACCCAAAGCCAACCCCAATTCATTCATTCATTCTTCCTCTTATGTTAGGGCATTGATTTCAGCAGTGCTGCTTATTCATCTAACCTGACTTTGGTTTAAATTTTTTTTTAATTTTATATATTTAAACATTTTTTGGCAAAATGCCGTTTTATAAGAAAAATCTTAGAAATAAGGGCATTTTCGATTTCTAAGATGAGACCCCTCCAAATAAGGACAAATCTTAGAAATAAGTACACTTGGGAGCCCTGGAAAAGACACATATTTAACAACCAAATTTACTGCGAAAAGTAATTGAAAGCAATTGATTGGGTGTCTTTAGAAGTTAATAAATTAGTTAGGAAATAATAAATGGGGTCTCCTAGTCTTTTTACTAGGAAAGGGCCGCCTGATCACTTGTGATAAAATGATAGGTGCCATCAAGTGGTGCTGGAGAATTGAATTAATAAAATAGAAGAGAGACTAAAACCAATTGTTGACTATCAGCAGAGAACTGAAGAGGGATTAACTTTGATGAGAGAAGAACGAGTATTCCTAACTGATTTACCATAAAGAAATGAAAAGAAAAAATAATGAATTGAACCTTATTTATTTTTCAGGAAAATTCCTATAGACTTGAAGGAATTGACAAAAAAATTCTGAAGTAATAATTTTTTTCAATTTTTTAAATCAATTTTTCTTTCAAAAATTTCATAAAACATTTTGGGATTTTTCTAAGAAAAAAGCTTTTTTTGCCACTTTATTAACAGAAAAGTGAAAACTGTGAAAATATACTCTTATAGCTTTAAGTATTGTAATTCGTCTAAATACCCAAAAAAATAAAAATAGAACTCTTATGTTAGTTTTTATGAGTTACTTTATAAAGATAGAATTAGCTTACTGGAATCTTTTTTTAATCCCCTATGCTCTTAATAAACTGAATAATAAGTCATTTTTAAAAAAACTTTTTATTGGTTCGAACTAGAGCCCGGTTAAAAAAATTTACGGGAGCGGGAGTCGGGAGTTCAAAAAAGACGGGACGGGACTCCCGAACGGGAGTCCCGCCTTTTTCCCGCTCCCGTAAAAAATCCCGTTCGGGCAAAAAAGCGGGAAACGGGAGCGGGATTCCCGTCTTTTCCCGTGGGAGTCCCGCTCCCGCCGGGCTCTAGTTCGAACATTATTAAAAAAGAAGGAGATTCAGTCTGGAAAATTTAATTTTGATATATTCCATGGGCCAAAACAAAAATATTAGAAAAAAGGATAAAGTAGAAGAATATATTTATATATATTTTTTTCTTGCTTTAATATTACTTTTTTATTTTTTCACTGTCGTCTCTCCTCTGCAATAAATGGATAAAATCAATCGAAGAGGAGGCCATTAAAATCGTAATTAGTGATGAGCTGATGAAGTAAGAATAGGGGCACTGGAGGAGAAAGAACACCCAAAGCCAACCCCAATTCATTCATTCATTCTTCCTCTTATGTTAGGGCATTGATTTCAGCAGTGCTGCTTATTCATCTAACCTGACTTTGGTTTAAATTTTTTTTTAATTTTATATATTTAAACATTTTTTGGCAAAATGCCGTTTTATAAGAAAAATCTTAGAAATAAGGGCATTTTCGATTTCTAAGATGAGACCCCTCCAAATAAGGACAAATCTTAGAAATAAGTACACTTGGGAGCCCTGGAAAAGACACATATTTAACAACCAAATTTACTGCGAAAAGTAATTGAAAGCAATTGATTGGGTGTCTTTAGAAGTTAATAAATTAGTTAGGAAATAATAAATGGGGTCTCCTAGTCTTTTTACTAGGAAAGGGCCGCCTGATCACTTGTGATAAAATGATAGGTGCCATCAAGTGGTGCTGGAGAATTGAATTAATAAAATAGAAGAGAGACTAAAACCAATTGTTGACTATCAGCAGAGAACTGAAGAGGGATTAACTTTGATGAGAGAAGAACGAGTATTCCTAACTGATTTACCATAAAGAAATGAAAAGAAAAAATAATGAATTGAACCTTATTTATTTTTCAGGAAAATTCCTATAGACTTGAAGGAATTGACAAAAAAATTCTGAAGTAATAATTTTTTTCAATTTTTTAAATCAATTTTTCTTTCAAAAATTTCATAAAACATTTTGGGATTTTTCTAAGAAAAAAGCTTTTTTTGCCACTTTTTTCACAGCGAAATTTCGTTTCGGCGTAATTTCGGCCTGCGAAATTTGTCGTGTTCATTTTACAGTAGGGATCACTTTAGTCAGGCCGTTTAGTCGGAGGGTCATTTTAGTCGGAGGGTCGTTTCGTACTAAAGATCATGTAGACATATAAAAATTTTTTTGTAAACCCAACTCTAGTTTGGTAAAACCATATCCCCTAGTTTTTTTTAAAACCATACCGCCTAGTTTTTTTTTTTGAAAACCATACTCCCTAGTTTTATTTGAAAACCATACCACTAATTTTTTAAAAAACTTAACCCCACTTTTTTGAAAAAATAGGGGGTTGGGTTTTCAAAAAACTAAGGGGTACTGTTTTTGTGGTGGTCTAAAATGAAATTTATCGTCGTTGTAATGAAAAGGCTCTCCGACTAAAGTGGCCCGACTAAAATGACTCGATTCGCCATTTTATTGCATATGTATGTTCAAATTTTTGAAGTTTACTTTTAATTTACAAATTTTCCTTCTTATGTACTTTGAAATTGCCTTGGCTGTAATTAGAAGTTGAGCTTGGCTGATCTGAGCCCTGTAATCTTGCAATGCAAAACTATTTTTTTTTATTTCAACTGGTAAATGAATGAGTAATTTTCATACAAAAAAAAAATACTTTTTTCGTTTAAAAAATTTCACCTTTTTTTAATCAAAAGTCTCGTTTTTCGGTCTCGAGTCGAGACTTTTCTCGTTATTTTTGGGGTCTCTTTTCTAGAGTCTTGGGAAATTTAGGGTCTCGAGTAGCTCTAATAAATATGGGGAAAAAGCAAAGCTAAAAGATTATGCTGATCATTATGACAGCAGTTGTAATTCGTTTGGACAATAGTCCATAGTGAATTATGGTAAAAAAAATTTGTTTTATGACTGATTCACCCATGGTTTCTCCTTGGGTAAGTGGTTGTCAAGCCTGGCCAATTCCATGGACTGACGACCATCATGGATTTTGACCAATTTTGGACAAATAAATATGGGAGAAAAAGCTAAAATATTATGCTAATCATTATTATTACAAACATTGGTAAATAGGTTACCATTCCGTCAAGAAAATCATTAGTCATTCATGGCATTACCAAGATTCACCAGGGGTATCTTGACGGACTGGTTCATTAGGTAATTAGTTATTATCAAAATCAAAGCCATGGACTAACTATCTGGATTTTGACTAGATTATACAACCACTTATCTAAGGAGAAAATATTGGGGAAAAATCTAAAACATTATGCTAATTATATGTCCAAATTGTATACTGATCATTATATGATTAGTGGTTTTTATTTTATTCGATATATTAAAGTAAAAACAAAAAAAAAATGGCATAATAAAATTTTTATTATTAGATTTCCCTTGCCTCAGTAGAGAATGATCCAAAGTAGAATTCCCGGAGTGCTTCAAAGTATTTAAAATTGAAGATTGATTATTCTTTTCTTTATATTTTCGTAAGTTGTATGATTACAAATAAAACATCACTTTTTCGATAATCATTTATAAATTTATTTAAAGACTTAATCCAATGATTTTATGAATTGTGATAATATTTTACCAGGTGAAGGTTTGATTATTTTTCGATTTGTTTTATTTATTGCTTTGATGTTAAAGTATAAAAGTATGATTTCTTTAAATTTTATTAACAAAAAAGTCATTTTCACTTTTAAATTATTATTAGCCCTTTTTATGACTAAATTTTTTTAGCAAAATGGTGAAATTAAGAAAAAGCTGATTTGTAATGATAACAAAATAATATAGACTTTTTCGTCAAAAAGATCATGCTTCGCTATGTTTACGTATTATTGGGTTAAAAAAGATTTGTTTAATTTTATTTTAAAAACTTTTGTCAGCTTTTGAATTTTTTCTTTCGAGTTATCATTTTATGTTTATAGTTTTTTTCATACAAAAATTTTTTCAATTTTTCATTTTGTTTGTGGTTTCTTACATTTCTCAGAGATAAAAATTTAATCAAGTATTAATATAATAAAATTATGCTTTTCAGTAGAGATCGGACCGGTCGGTTTTTTTCCGAGTTTTTTTTTGAGTTTTTTCGGGTTTTTTTTTCGATTTTCGTTTTTCACCGAAATGATTTTTTTCGGTTTCTAACCGAAACCGCCCGACCGCAAAATTCCAAAAACCGAAGAAAAGACCGACTTTTATGACCGAAAAAAAACCGATGAAGGAATTTGTATTTTTTTCAATGTTTGTAGCAAATTTCTTTAATATTTCCAATTTTCCCGGCGGCGCCTGTCAGCACCGCCGGACATTCAATCTTTTTATAATTTTTTCAAATAATGCCAAAAAATTGGGGAAAATCTGTTAAGAAATTTATTCTATTTTTTAAGAATTTCCCCGGTGGTGCCTATCGGCACCGCCGACCCTTCCTTTTTCGGAATTAAAATTTTAATTTCTCATTCAAAGCCGGAATTGCTCAGAAAAATTGTTGGCTAGGAGAAAATAAGGTGTTAATGCTAGATTACGTTGAATAAAATGCAATTTTAACTGTTAAACAGCGGTTTCAAACAATTTCTTAACCGACCGACCCACCCTTTTGTCCGATCTCTACTTTTCAGCTATGTTAAAATCGCTATTTTATTAAATATTTCCCTACCCCAAAATATTAAAAATATTTTTATTGTTTTTAATTATTTTTTATATATTCTTTCCGATTTCATGTTTCTTTTAAAATTACACTTTGTCTTGTTAGCAAACTTTAATCTAAGAAAATCAAAATTTAAATTATTACTAAAAATGAATCTACCTCTTTAAGAGTTCGAATTTTGTATTTGCTTTTCACAGATAAAAAAAACTTATATGGTCAAAAACAATTTTTTATGAAGAATTTGGGAAATCAATTGAGAATTGCTTTTCTGTTGTTCCACTGGTCAATCATCTAATTCCTATCCTTTTCCCACCTTCACTCTAATTGGCGCCCCATCGATTGGTTATAAATAAAATACCCAAGAGAATGTAATTTAGGGTATTTTTTCGACTTTTATTCGTAGCATTATTCTTTAAATTTTATTTCTCTTTTATAGAATAGTATTTGGAAAAAAAAACTAAAATTTTTCTTCGTTACTTATCTGTTTAAATAACCAGTTTTGAACAATAAAATTCTTGTTGCCGGAAAATTTCGTTCATCAAAAAACTGGGACGCCAAGACGGAATTAATATTAACAACAGATAAACTCTTATGAATAATTTTTACGAAAAAGTTGTTCATAACTTTTCTTCAAAGTTATGGCCAAAATTCTCAAAAACCCACGGGTATTTTTTTGTTACTCCCGATCGGGGTCCCTGATCCCAGACAAATTTGACCGTCCCTGACCCGGTTTAACAAATTTATCGGTATCACAGCAATAACACTTAATTTGCTTTACGAGTTTTACAGAACCTTCAAGACTGTTTACTTTTAAGTTACAATTTCACATAAATTCATTATTTAACAAGAGATTATTTTTTGTTTTTATTGTCAGCAAATATAATTAAAATATTCATTTTCTCAGATTTTTAGGTAATTCCTTCATATTAAAGATAGCGCCGCCGCTCATGCCGCTTTCTCTTCTCAACCAATCTCCGACAATAGTTTAATTAAATTTGCATTTTTTTTTTATTTATTCTTTTTTTCATTAACTTTGTAATTCAAATTATATAAACGAATTAGTATATTTTATAATTTAATTAAAAGAATTTAATATTTTTTTTTAAAAAGATTTTATTTTATTTTATTATTATTTTATTTTATTTGTTTTTGATTTTGATTTGTAACTAATTAATCTTTCAAGTTTTCTGAGCTTTCCCACTTTGGTTGCTAAAGTTTTATTTAAATAAGTTTAAAAGAGGAAATCGAAAATTAAAAATTAGTTATTTTAATTGTTTATATTTTTTATTAATGATAATGTTAATTTACGAATAGACTTTTTACATTTTCTTGCTGTCATTTTCAAAATAATAAATTGCTATAATTAGTTTCGATTTAAAAGCGTCTCGAACATAAAAAACCATTTTTGAGTGAAATTTTGATTTTTGCCTACAAATTTCTTAATTAAAATACGATAAATAAGAAAGATACATCTTTAAGAACCAATTAAAAATTGTATATAAGTTGAAAAGTTTGGCAAAAATTAGGCAGTGCAGCACCAAAATACTCGAAAAATTGATCCTTTTTAATTCTAAATTTGTTGGTATTTAAGATGAAAATTTTCCAGACTGCGGCTGTCTGCATTACCGAACACTAAATCTCTTAATTTATTAAAAAAAGTGAAAAAAACGCAATTGTCCTTTTTAGACAAAATCTGTTAATAGATTTACGTCGTATTTTTCAAAAAATTTTCGTCGGCGACTATCGGCACCGCCACTTGAAAAATATGCAAGGCAAAAAACTTCAGAGAGAAAAAAAAATCGCTAAATTTGGTGCTTTTATGACTTCATAATTTTTGGGTGCCAACCTCCCACCAATCGGATGGCCTTCGTTCGAATTGAGGCCAGTCAATCGGGGCGGGGGGGAGGGGGGGCGGAGATGTCCGCCAGTGCTTATAGGAGCCACCACGGAAAATTTAGAAAATCTGGCTGTGATTTGTACAAATTTGCCGAAAAATGGTCAATTTTGAGATAATTTTGTGCAAAGAGCTGGAAAATTTTTTGAAAATTAACTTTTCTTACAACCAAAAATTTCTGTTTAAAGAAATGATTCAATTGAGAAATAAAAAAAACAAAAATGGTGTTGAGCATTTAATTTAAGCATTTTTTCATGTATAACATACTTGGGTAAAAAATTTTTCTGACTGTATGAAATAAAGCAATAAATTAAAACCCCTAACCCCGAAACCCGACTATTTTGCTCATCCCGACCCCGACCCTGCTTTCCCCGACAAAACCAGGAAATCGTTTTCTTATAAATAATTATTTTTTTATTTAAAAATTATTTTATAATTTAGGTCCGAAATAAGTTCATCAAAAATCATTTTGTTTTCCTCCAACATTCATTGACTTATTCTTTAACCTAAATCCATAAAAATTAAAAAAGAATATATAAGTCTCTCTTGAATTTCATAAAAAAAGAATAATATAAATTATTTTTGAATGGTATTTTGTTGTTTATTTAGTTAAGCATTTCAGGCAACCTCTGAGATAATTATGCCATAAATAACAATTTATTTATTTTTGTGTTAAAATTTTTTAACAAAACAGACATAAATATTCAAAAATTTTCCCGGCGCCGCCTATCGCCACCGCCTGACACCCAATCCTCTAAAAAGACCATTTTTGAAAAAAATCTGTTAACAAAACGGCCATAAATTTTCAAATTTTCCCCAGGTTGCGCCTATCTTCATATGTGTAATTTTCAAAATTGGTCTCAAAAAGAGACAATTTTTGTCAAGATTTTGTTAAGAAAAGACTCAAATTTTAAGAATTTCTCTGCGGTGCCTATGGGCACCGCCGACCCCCTTTTTTCCTAAATTAACATTTTCATGTTTTGTTTCAAAGCCGACAGCTAAAAACTAGCCCCCAAATGTACGATTTATATGTTAGCAGTTCCAAATTTTTTCAAATCATTTAATGTTCTTTTTTTTGACTCCAAAATCTTTTTATGGACTAGAAAGTCTTCTCCTTTTAGAAATTTACAGCTTACACCCCTGTTAAACATATAGGAATGAAAAATAAAATAAAAAAAAATTTCAACTAAAATAATATTAAGAATGTTGATTAAAAAAATTTAAATTAAGGGTACTATTGGGACTGGAAATAGTGTTTAAATCCGGTTTCGGTTAACCGGGCATCGGCCAAAAACCGAAACCGAAAGCCGTGGGTAGCAAAACCGGCCTACGAAAACCGGGGAGGCCGGTTTTAAACCGATTATTCTCTACCCTAATAAACACCTTTCTTAACAATTCGCATATAATAACATACCAATTTGCTAATTGATGCCATGCCTAAATTGTTTAGCCATTTTTCAGTTTCATAAGTGCCCGCCGCAGGTGTTATACCTTTTTCAATATGCTCTTGAATATTTTCTATACTGTCAAAAAGCATTGAAATGGAGTCAACGCAAAATTTAATAATTGCATTATTTTGATGAAAAATAACTTATTATAACAATTTAAAAAAAATGTTGGTACCCAATTCTTAGTCATTTAATCAATGTAAATAATTAGTTCTTTCATCAGCCTTGCGTTTTCTGGTAGATGCTTCTTCCAAAAATTCAATACCATCTATTTACTTAACCAGTTAAAGCGAATACAATTACCATCTCTATTATTGCAATTACTTCACCAGGTTCATATTCAGAGGATGTTAATTCAAATTGAGCTACATATTTTATGTCTTCTATGACTATAATATTTAATCATTTTTTGTTTTTCTTTATTTCCGTTTTAATATTTAATTTCAATATCCTCAGCTTTATTATTTTCTCAATCCCGATTCGTCGCTGCAAATTTATTAATTTTGCTTTTTGTGGTTATTACTTCACGCCAAATAGTTTTCGTATCGGCAAAGCAAAACGCTAATTAGTACAATAAATATAAATGTTGCCTGCATTTTCATTAGTTTTTTTAAAATTTCAATATTCGGTACCATGGCTAATGATAAAAGAAATTTATATTCCAATTTGGAAAAACATTGTGAAACTTCAGCATTTTTCTATGTCCTCTTCGGTTCCTTCTGGTTTTCGTTTGTATTTAATTCTTGTAATGTGTCTTTGCAGCGTTCTTAAGTTTTTCAACTCAAATTTTATCAGGCATTAGTCAAGTAAATTTTAAGCAGAATTTTTTGATAATTTTTCAAAAATGATTCCATAATTATCTTTAAGCAATAACACAATATTAAGGCAAAAAATTTCATAAAGTTATTATTTTTTCTAGAATTAAAAATTTTTCGAATTAGGATCTATCTTTTTAATGTTTGTAATTTATAAATTAAATAAATTGTATAAAATATTCCATATTTTTCTGCCTTTTTTGACTTTTTATTATAAGAGTTAAAAATTAGAATTTGGAAAAACGCCCAATTTATTTTGGTAGCTATCGTTACAAATTTTATGTTTTTCTTTTTTTGGTCACTATTTCTTTATCCGTTTGGTGTTGTTAATTATTTTTTATAAATTTTACTAATATTCAACTGAAAAATTTTGCTTTCATATCACATCGCTTCTTTCTCTTACATAATAGGTTCCATGAGTTGATTGTAATTATTTTTATATCTTAATTATCTTGTACGGGAAAACGGGAAAGATTACTTTTTTAGAATTAGGTTTAATTTTTAGAAGACAACATATTAAATTTGTTAAATATTATTGTAAATAAAATGTCTGTGTTTTATGTTTTGACTTGACCATTTTACTTTCATTATTTTGATTTTGGTTTTACTGCATCATTAGAAAACAACATTAAAAAAAATAAAAAAACTCAAAACAAAAAATAAAACCCTAAAATAAAAATTACATAAAAATTTGTAATTTCTTTTTTAATCATAGTTATATTCTTATAGTCACGGGTCATTTGACCGATAGTCAAATTACCTCATGGCTATAAGAATAATAATCCTATCTTAATCGATACCTTATGGCCATTATAATAATAATCCTATCATAAGACTGATATTATCAGAAATTTATCACTAAAAAATATTTTTATGAAAAACTTCGTCATGGATTTTGATATTTTATTAAAATCCGGCGCTGCCTATAGGCGCCGCCGGAAAATTTTGTTGAAAATTTTGGTGTGATTTTTTAACAGATTTTTATTTTAAAATAGTCAATTTTGAAGAATTCTTGCGAAAAATTAGAATGATAAATGAATCTTTTTTTTATATTTTATGGTCAAAATGCTGAACTAATAGTATCTTTATTAAGTGCTAAAGAACTTAAATAGCTAAAAAATAATAATTTGCTATTTGAAGTAATTTAGAAAATATTTGAGAGAATTTCTTTTCTCCTGGCTCCATTAAAAAAAAATCAATGACTACAAATGGGGTCATTCATTCAATCCCATCTCTGACTATTTATCGTTTATATAACAAAGATTTTGTTTGTTTTTTGATGATAACAGAATAGCTGTATCCAATATTAATGCTTAATATATATATATATATATATATATATATATATATATATATATATATATATATACATATATATTTACTATGTCTAAAAGTTTTGCAAGAAAATTATATTTAAACAATAAATACATTTCATATATTGTTTTAATAAAAAATTGATTATTAATAGATATAATAAATGACAAGGTCCATTTTTTAATGAAAAAGATGTTTTACCGAGATGCTGACTTTGTTCTTATGAATGTTAGGCTTTTTTTCGTACCAAACAAAACATCCAAGTTAGAATTAATTTATTGATTTTTTATAAATTTCGTATATTTGATAATTAGTAATTAGGTTCTTTTCAAAATAAAAATTTCTGTTTATGTGTGAATTTCGGTTTGGTATAGGTTCTATTTTAAAATAACAATTTTCTCTAATATGAGGGTGTTTTTTTAAACTTAATGAGCTATTTACAAAATAATATTAAATACATACCTCGTTAAACTTTCTTTAAAACCAATTATTTTATATTTTAAAATATATCTGAGGTTTATGGCTTTCCCTTTCAAATATAACCAAATAACATTTATAAATTTTAATTATATTTCAAAAATATTCTCTTATTGGAGCGGCAAAGCCCTATTTATAGGAGCGCTTCGGTACCTTTTATTGTCATTTTATGTGTTACTTGCACCTGCCCTTTGTTTTACCAACACATATTTTTTTGCCTATACTTCCAGGTAGATTTGGGTTCACAAATTTACGTTAAAGTCTTTTACACTCGTTTTTTTTGTGCCCGCGCACTTGATAGTAATGTCTTCCTCCGCGATAAGTTGTGCGTAATTTTTACGGTTGTTGGACAGGAGTTTTTGCCCCAGACGTTTTTGCGCGCCACTACAACTTCTTTCAATATACATTTTTCATATTTTCCAGTTTCTTTTTTTCTTCTTTGAAATTTTATTTATATCATTATTTGTTTTATCATTTCTTTATTTGGATTTAATTACATTATGTTGTTGTTTTTATGAATTTGAGTGGATTATAATTTTCTTGATCGGAATAATATATTGAAAAGTTATCCTTTGCTTGCTTAAATTTTAGTAGTTTTTAAAATAAAAAAATTCGCATAAAAAAGTTCAATCACGATGAAAATGAAGAAGTTTAAAAATTCCTGAAACAGTAATTCTTCAATGTTTGCTTATACATTTTGGTTATATAAAAAAGTAAGTTTCTGTGTCTCGGAATGAAGAAAAAAGCATTATTTAAATGGCCTTCAAATCCGTGTCTGTCCTATTTCACAAAAATCGTTATCCGTATTCGTCCGTATCCGAACAAAGTTAAAAATAATAAATTCTATAACTGTTTCTGTGTGTTCACAAATAAATAATTTCATTGCCAAAACTTCTCAAAAATTTCCTATTGTTTGTGCAAAAATGAAGACCATATTATGAAACTTTTTGTTCGAATTTGGGTTCGGGTTTATCAATGGGACGAATTGTATGTCAGAATCGGATTTTAAAAAACAAATTATTTCAAAATAAATTAAGAATTTTTTTCCTACAGACAATTTTACAGGGTCACGCGTAGGTCTGTACGAAAATCTCGAAAAATTTTTTGGAAATAAAATTATAATAAATAAAAATAGTTCGGTGCTTAAAAGCGGGCGCCCAAACATGGGCGCCCAAACACGAAAATTTTATTCAGGTTTTTGCTTTTGTAATTTTACTAAATAACAAAAAAAAAAGTAAGATTCCCTTTATTGAGAAATTTTTATCATTGCTTTTCTTTTTGTTGTTCTGATTTTTTTTATATGTATTTCATTAATTGATTCATTCTTTAAGTGTAGACTTTTATTAAATAATAAATAATGGCATTAATTTTATTGGGAATGAGAACTTTGCCCAGTCAACAAACTTCTCAACTTTTTAATGAAGAAAATTATTTGAAAATTCGTTAATACGCATTTTCCAGGGAAATTTTTGTGTTCTAGGTTTTGGTGAAATTAAAAGTTAACCCATTCGGGCATCGTATAATCGTTCTTAATTTTTTTGTTCATCAGTTAAATCGGAAATTTTATCGCATTTAAAGACTAAATTCTATTTATTCTTTTTATTATTTACTCAACAATAATTGTGTCATATTCATTAATAACAATTTATTTTTGTAGATTATTATGGCTATTTTATTAATTTATATTGCGTAATTTTTATGTTTAAAAAATATTATTATGACGTATATAAAGGTTAACGAAATATTTATAAAGAATTACGATTATATTTAACTTTTCATTAAGAAATGTTTGAGACGGAATTATTGTTTTTTTTAATAAAAATTGGTATTACACATAAAAATTTTAGGGTATTAAGTGATTATTTATATATAATTTCATGATTGCTACGGTGAACTTACGTCCGCATGGGCCATTTATGAAACAGATTTTAATGTTTATTAATTTCTTGAGTCACAATGTGTCTGTTATAAACCACCCATCATCATTTGGACAAATTCTTCTATTCAAGAGCAATCATCTCCACGCCACCATTTGAGATTGGCGAATTGAACTAAACTCGAATGCTTATTGTCCGTTTTTCTTATTTCTTTTTTTTCGATTTCCATAAGAAAAATCTGAAGATATGAATATAAAAAAGAGTTATAATTCGAAATTGGGAGGGAAAATCTCGGACTGCAAAAACTTGGTTTATTACGTGAATTCACTTATTGTTTAACGATTGTCATTTCAACTCTGAGATTTAATTTATGTGTCTCCTATTAGGGCCTTCAATTTTCGTCTACGTCTAATTTGTGAGGGATGACGTTTTAACATTATTCTTTTATTATTACTTATTAATAGGGATAGAAAAAATATATACAAAAAAGTTGTCAATAAGCACATAAATATGTACACAAAATTGCTTATTAGGTATAAAAAATCTTCAAATATGTACCAAAATCTCCGATTTTTTTGCAATTGTAAACCCAAAAATTTCTCAAGATTTTGGGCTGTAAAACAAATTATTTTTTTCTATCACAAAGGCAAGCGAATTTGAATATTTTCAAAAATTATTTAAAAGTAAAATTTTTTTTTGGCAAATTTTTTGTGAAAATTTTTCATTCTTATGGGTATACTTTTTTGAAAAAAGGCCAACAAAGGTACAAAAAATGCAAATATTTACAGAAAAGGGTAAAATATCTACGAAATATTTATAAAATCTCGAAATATCTAATATATATAAAAAGCATGAAATATGTAAAAATAAGTAAATACAAGTCCCAACTTTTATAAGTAAATGCAAAAAAGAAATTTGTTTTTCTTTAATTAGACTACATAGAATTGTGAAAAAATATGTATTTACATAAAATTTCCAACCCCTACTTTTTAATTGTTGTTGTTTTTTTTCTGGGAAAAGTAAAATAAATAGCTATTCTTACAAATTTTTAATTGTGTTTAGAAAGATCGAAATTGTGGTCTATCGTTCCTGCTGAATTCTGATAAAATACACCGTCAAAACCTAATTCTTCTCTTCGTACAAAATCGAAAGTTGAATTGAATGTATGCCCTTAAAGCGCGAAATTCTGAATTATTTGTAATTTATTTATTCAAATTATAATTGTAAATTCAATTTTTTTATTCCAATATTTTTTTTATCCTTTTTTTCTTTATAAATTTCGGTTAACAAATCTCGCCAGTTGAATAGGGTCCCTTTTTAGTTCATCAAGTTTTTTCTATTCATAAAATCCCAAAATATTTAAATAAATATATACGAAAAAAAGGTTCAAATATTGACGAAATATTGACATAAAAAAATATTTTTGTACTGCAAAAAAAAGCGAAATCGCATTTGTTTTTGATAAATAAATTGCAATAAATTGACAAGCAATTTTTTCATTGGGTACAATTGAAAAAAGTTACTTTTCAAAATTTTCATGCAAAAAACTCAATTTTGAGTAAAAATATTTTTTTTCAAAAACCAAAAATGTTTTATTATTAAGAATATTTAGGTCCAATTCAAAAAATTTTGCTCATCGAGATATGATGATTTTTTGAAAAGAAAGGATTTGATGATAAAAAAACTATGTTAAATATAAAAAGTAATAAAAAAATTTCTAGCTTTTTCTTCTCCATTTTTAGCTATTTTAATTGGTTTTGTTATTTTTCATTTCTAATCATAGCATCAAATCATCTATTTTACTTTGTTCATATATGATTTAGCAAACCTTTTTAGCACATTTTAGTTCTCATTACTTGTTAAATTTTTAAATTTCAATTATCTTTTATTTTATTTGTTTTAACCATACTTTTGTGAGCTTACTAGAGGTTGTGCCAACTCTTCTTTACTTTATATCTAATTAAAATCATGGTTTTTATTCCAAACTTTGGTAATTCGCTTTTCATTGCATTTAATATTTATTCAGGAAGGACTTTGAAAAAATTTAAATTGTTTTAAATATCCATTTATTTTTAGCCAATATCATTATTATTTTTATTTTTTTAATTATTTCAATCGCTACGGCTTCATAAATGTTGAATTATGTTCATTTAATAATTTTTCTATTTTTTTTGTTAATTATAATCATATTTTTGGCTCCTTAATTAAGCATAATTTGCAATTGACTACCAGCTTTTAAATATATTTTAATTCTCATTAATTAATTTCTTTAATGCAACGGTTAAATATATTTTATTGAAAGTTGGATATTATATTTTTTGTTTTTTATATTTTAAAAAAAACTTACTTTAATTGTTAAATTATCCTTGTATACTAACTAGCTCTTGGAGCTTTAGCCGAATTAAGGATTATTTGTATTATTTATATATTTTTTATTTTAATGAAATTTCTTTTTTACAATTTTTTTAATTTTATTTTAATGAAATTTCTTTTTTTTCGATTTCCATAAGAAAAATCTGAAGATATGAATATAAAAAAGAGTTATAATTCGAAATTGGGAGGGAAAATCTCGGACTGCAAAAACTTGGTTTATTACGTGAATTCACTTATTGTTTAACGATTGTCATTTCAACTCTGAGATTTAATTTATGTGTCTCCTATTAGGGCCTTCAATTTTCGTCTACGTCTAATTTGTGAGGGATGACGTTTTAACATTATTCTTTTATTATTACTTATTAATAGGGATAGAAAAAATATATACAAAAAAGTTGTCAATAAGCACATAAATATGTACACAAAATTGCTTATTAGGTATAAAAAATCTTCAAATATGTACCAAAATCTCCGATTTTTTTTGCAATTGTAAACCCAAATTCTCAAGATTTTGGGCTGTAAAACAAATTATTTTTTTCTATCACAAAGGCAAGCGAATTTGAATATTTTCAAAAATTATTTAAAAGTAAAATTTTTTTTTTGGCAAATTTTTTGTGAAAATTTTTCATTCTTATGGGTATACTTTTTTGAAAAAAGGCCAACAAAGGTACAAAAAATGCAAATATTTACAGAAAAGGGTAAAATATCTACGAAATATTTATAAAATCTCGAAATATCTAATATATATAAAAAGCATGAAATATGTAAAAATAAGTAAATACAAGTCCCAACTTTTATAAGTAAATGCAAAAAAGAAATTTGTTTTTCTTTAATTAGACTACATAGAATTGTGAAAAAATATGTATTTACATAAAATTTCCAACCCCTACTTTTTAATTGTTGTTGTTTTTTTTCTGGGAAAAGTAAAATAAATAGCTATTCTTACAAATTTTTAATTGTGTTTAGAAAGATCGAAATTGTGGTCTATCGTTCCTGCTGAATTCTGATAAAATACACCGTCAAAACCTAATTCTTCTCTTCGTACAAAATCGAAAGTTGAATTGAATGTATGCCCTTAAAGCGCGAAATTCTGAATTATTTGTAATTTATTTATTCAAATTATAATTGTAAATTCAATTTTTTTATTCCAATATTTTTTTTATCCTTTTTTTCTTTATAAATTTCGGTTAACAAATCTCGCCAGTTGAATAGGGTCCCTTTTTAGTTCATCAAGTTTTTTCTATTCATAAAATCCCAAAATATTTAAATAAATATATACGAAAAAAAGGTTCAAATATTGACGAAATATTGACATAAAAAAATATTTTTGTACTGCAAAAAAAGCGAAATCGCATTTGTTTTTGATAAATAAATTGCAATAAATTGACAAGCAATTTTTTCATTGGGTACAATTGAAAAAAGTTACTTTTCAAAATTTTCATGCAAAAAACTCAATTTTGAGTAAAAATATTTTTTTTCAAAAACCAAAAATGTTTTATTATTAAGAATATTTAGGTCCAATTCAAAAAATTTTGCTCATCGAGATATGATGATTTTTTGAAAAGAAAGGATTTGATGATAAAAAAACTATGTTAAATATAAAAAGTAATAAAAAAATTTCTAGCTTTTTCTTCTCCATTTTTAGCTATTTTAATTGGTTTTGTTATTTTTCATTTCTAATCATAGCATCAAATCATCTATTTTACTTTGTTCATATATGATTTAGCAAACCTTTTTAGCACATTTTAGTTCTCATTACTTGTTAAATTTTTAAATTTCAATTATCTTTTATTTTATTTGTTTTAACCATACTTTTGTGAGCTTACTAGAGGTTGTGCCAACTCTTCTTTACTTTATATCTAATTAAAATCATGGTTTTTATTCCAAACTTTGGTAATTCGCTTTTCATTGCATTTAATATTTATTCAGGAAGGACTTTGAAAAAATTTAAATTGTTTTAAATATCCATTTATTTTTAGCCAATATCATTATTATTTTTATTTTTTTAATTATTTCAATCGCTACGGCTTCATAAATGTTGAATTATGTTCATTTAATAATTTTTCTATTTTTTTTGTTAATTATAATCATATTTTTGGCTCCTTAATTAAGCATAATTTGCAATTGACTACCAGCTTTTAAATATATTTTAATTCTCATTAATTAATTTCTTTAATGCAACGGTTAAATATATTTTATTGAAAGTTGGATATTTTTTGTTTTTTATATTTAAAAAAAACTTACTTATAATTGTTAAATTATCCTTGTATACTAACTAGCTCTTGGAGCTTTAGCCGAATTAAGGATTATTTGTATTATTTATATATTTTTTATTTTAATGAAATTTCTTTTTTACAATTTTTTTAATTTTTAATTTTTATTTTAATTATTTTTAATTTTATTTATAATTTGGTATTTTTTAATGTTTATCTTAAATCCCTCAATTGGCTTGGGTGATGCCTTCGGCTTTCAATTAAAAATTTTTTAGACCCAAATCAGCTCGAATTTTTTTCAAATGAATTCAAAAAACTCGCACTTGCCACCTTTTCAGAAATGGCGTTGAAGTGCCAAGCACAATTGGTAGAAAAAGGTTCACGAACGAAGACAATGCCAGGAAGAAGACCAATGCGTTTGGGTTCACCGTTTGGTGATGTTTGGCTTTAAGGTTTAATTCTAAAATTATAAAAAATATATATATATTTGTTTTATTTAAATGTAATTGAGCCCAAAATGAATTTATAGAAAATGAGAAAATAATTTTAAATTAGGGGCTCCAAATTTGGATTTTACTGCTTTTTTGAGGGGGGGGGGGGTGAGCGGTTAAGCTAATTCAAAACCAAATGGGATTATATTAAAAGTTTCTTAATTTTTCTTCTATATTTTAAAAATTCCCATTTTTAGAAATTTTGTTGCCCTGCGAAGCCTACGGGCACCGCCTAACACCCTATGGCCTTAGGTTGTGTCAAAGTCTTTCTGAAAATTGATCTATTTTGTCTCATTAAAAAAAAAAATTTTGAATTTATTTTGATTATTTTCACAACTCAATTCGTAAATTTCCTAAAAATGATCAAATGGTTTTATGAATGCAAAAGTGATTTGGGCTAAAACAAAGACACAATGGACTTCAGTCTCGAGCACAAACCCGAGAAATGTCTTCGATTTGAAGGGCATTGAGTAGAAACCGGGATTCATCTCCGAGACTAAGATTCGATTGAGAATGTTTCATTTTATTATTTTAAGGTATTTTTACTGGCATATCAAGTTGTTATTTATGGAATACTGAAAACTGATTAATTTTACGAAATCAAATGAAAACTTTTATGGCACTATTCGTTTTGTCATTTATTCTTTTTCTTTATCGTTGAATTAGGAATTTATTCGAAAATACTTAGTACATTTTTCTTTTTGCCTTGATAAATTTTGTTCATTCGTATGTTTATCATAATTTATTTTTTATTGTTAATTTTTTAAATTGTTTTTATTTTAAATATGATTTATTTATCACGTTCTCATGCCCAGTATAAGGATTGGATTTTTTTCGCACTGCCCCTAATTTGGGTATAAGAATAAAGAACATAGAATTTTAAGCTGTTTGACATAGTTAGATTTTCAATAAATAATCAAGTAGACTTAATTAATATTTAGATAATTTGAATTTTATTTATTATCTTTAATTATCAATGATTACTTTGTAAATCATTCCAGCCATCCCCGACATAGGGGAATTTTATCCCCGCTCCCCGACATTCTATCCCCGAAGAGTCGGGGATTAACCCTAGATTAGACAATATTTTAGCAACAATTTTTTTTGAATGATGTCTTATTTATGGGCGTAGCTTTCCCAAGCCAAGCAATTCAATTGATTTTTGCGCTGGAAGGTTTGGGGAGGGGAGAAGAACGACTACTACAAATTTGCTTCGTCTCTCCATTTGCATCATTCTTCCTCCTCGCACATAAAAAATGGAAGTTTATTCATAAAATTATTTCTTCTAGGATAAGATAAATATTAGATAACTAATTGCTGCTAGTGAGGAATGTTAATGGGCAATATAATTAATTATGATAACATTATTGACCATTTAATTGTGATTTCAACAGAAAACGTTATAAAAAGTTAAATTATTTAGTTTTTACTTAAAATATTTCTTTAAAGCGGACAAGTACTAATAAGCTTTATTTATTTAAAAATATAACGCTAGTACCAATCTGTTATTTTATCTATTTAAAAAAAATAAAAAATATGGCGAAAATTGTAATAAAAAGGAAACAATTAGCATTTTTAAATACCGATAATAAAAAATTTTAATCCAAACTGTTTAAAAAAAAGTTTTACACTAACGAGCGGATAGTCATTTATTGGCATGGGATCACAAGGTGCATGAGTAAAATAGCAAAATACAAATAGCTGCATTTATGATTTCAAATATTTTTAAAAGCAAAAAAATAAAAATTGTTGAAATTAACAAAATATAGGAAAAAAACAATATATGGAAAAAACTGTTATTAAATTCGCAAAAACCCACACCGATATTTCTGTCGCAACTGCGCGAAAAATAAAAAACATTAAAAATAAAATAAATAAATAAATCACTAAAAATGAATGAATGAATGAACGGAGCGAAGGGAGAAAAAAGGACTCATTGAGTCATTACACAAAGCAAATTGTACAAATATATTTAAATGGCAAAAATGAATTGTGATAATACAAAAACATAACAAATGTTAACATTACAAATAAAATGTTAAGACGGAAAATAAATGAATAAAAAACACAAAATAGTAAGATGTTAAAATAATGAGAAATGTTAAATTGGCAAATTTGGAAAAAATAAGAATGTTACGAAAAATAACGGGAAAGGGTACGGACATTCGTTGGCATGCCATGGTGGCCAACAACTCGGCGACTGAACGGCCGCTGTGCGGACTTTGCTAATGACTGCCCTGTTGTGCCGACAACTCCTTTTGTGCCGATTCCCTCCGATGTATCTGACGTGCCCCCGACAAATGCCAAGCCGATTTTTTCCCGATCCATCTGTCTCTGATTATTCCCTTCTTAATTTCGCCAATGTTTTTTACCCCCTCACGTTCCTCATTTTTTCCGTTATGCCATTGCTCCATCATTCCCATTATGTTCCCATTGTCCCCAATGTGCCCTTCAGGGTTTAATTACCCAAGTTTGAGCGTAAACCAATAAATAGGCACGGCCAAACGGTTGGATATTTATCACAATTATGGTAATAATTATACTGATCAAATTTTATTTGTTTAAACCAAAGGTATACTGGAGAAAGATCCTGCCGATAACCTTGAAAAACGGACATTCGCATTCTAAAACTAACAAAAAAAACCAAAAAGAAAGTTACTATCGACTAATAAAAGGCGAAAATAAAATTTTGGTGTAACTATTGTTTTTATATTTAATTAAGAGAATTCAAATTTAATTAAAAAAGAACGAACGGCCAAATAAACTGTTTTCGAAATAAAACAACACAAAGAAGAATTAAATTAAATTAAACGCATGAACATTCAAAATGATTTTTATATTGAAATAAACGAAAAAAAAGTAAAAATTAATGAAAAAAGATTAAAAAAAAGATTGTACATACTCCAAAAATATGTACGCCAGCCAATAGATAAGTAACTTCCAACAGGCAGAACGAGATGCTGCGGAAGGCAAATTTAACCAATTCGAGAAAAAAGAGACAAAGCAAATTAATTTTTGTATATTAAACAGAAATAGTTAAATAGCATAAAATAGTAACAAAATAGCTTTATTTAAATATATTTTCTTTTAAAATGAACAACTTCTAAGCTTTATTTGAAAAAAAACGCAAGTACTAATCTGATTATTCTGTCTATTTTTCAAAAACATAAAAATAAAAATTAATTAACAAAATACGACTAAATCAATTAGCACGAAATACCAATGGAATAAAAATTACAAAACTGTTATTTCTGAATTCATATACTTTTAAAAGCAAAAAAATAAAAATATCAAAATATGGGAAAATATCCAAAGAAGGGAAAAAATTGTTAATAAATTTACTCACTTAAAAAAGTTTTCAAACGATTATACACTGGATAACCTAGGCTAACTTAAAGCAATGCAGACAAATTATTAAAACATATATAAAAAAACCAATTTAAGAATATCTGTTATTATTCTTTAATAAAGAAAAGGAAACAGGTACAAACATTTATTTAAATAGTAAAAAAAGAAAAATTTCAATTAGACGCTTGTCGGTTATTTAGTCTATTTTTAAAAAGCAAAAATTGACAATTATCAAATATGGAAAAAATTTTATTAATTATAAATACTAAGGTAGCACGGGACCGGGGCGCGAAATTCCCGGGTTTTCAGGTCCTGGTCCTGAGTCATGTTTTTCAAGAGGTCAAGTCCAGGTCCCGGTTTCTCCAGTCCCAGCCGGACCGGGGCAAACCGGGACTAAATAAGCACTGGTAAGAATGGGGTTCTTAATAAGAAATTGTTGAGAAAAATTGAAGAAAAAGTAAAAATTTAGAAGAGAAAAAAGTATAAATAAATATATTATTGCACTTATCACGATGATGAAAACTGATCCCCCAACCTGAGTTATGCCAAAACTGACAATTTCCTTTTCAAATTTCTTTTTTTTTTAATTTTCCGTGCGGCGTTAATTGTTAGAGAAGCAGTAAGTTATCTTATTTTTGCCATTTTGTATATTTTTTATTGCTTAAATTTATATTAGAGACTTTTTAATACTTGATTTGTTTGTTTTTTTCTTTATGCTTATTTTTAAAATTGGGCATTCTTTTTTTTTAAATAAAATTGTTTTAAAAATTATTTAGCCAATAATTTTAATTGATCAATCAAAATGATTGGATAAAGCATTAAATGTGCTTTTTTTCGACCATTCGCATTTGTCATTGAGGTTTAATTATTTTTAATGAATTTATTTTTTTTAATATTTTTCATCGGAGAAATTTAAAAAATAATCTATTCTTTGGACCGGGTTTTTGAAAATTTTATTATTTGATAAAAAAATGAACAAATTTACCATAACTTTTATAAATTGTTCAATTAAAACATGGATTAAAAAATTAGTTTATTTCCATGCGATTATTATGTAACATTAAAGATATTTTCCTCTGCTCGCATTAACGAACTAGGCCAGATGACAATGCCCAGCTCAAAGAGCAACCTAAATGATTACTACAGGAGAATCCAATTTATGTCAAAATTATAATAATATTGCAAACAGAGAATTTTATGAAAATTTTGACGAAAAAGGTAAAAATTTACCAAATAAAAAACAAAGAAACATTTCTGTATTGTATATTGAAAAAAAGCACATTTATTTTTGATTAATATACATCAATTTTTATTCTCTATTAACTAAATTTTATTATGATATTTTCTGAGTCGTTCAAATGAATTCATATGATTTTTTTTTTTATAAACCAATGAAAAAAGCATGTATCACAAATGGATATTCTTTTCTGTCGTCTCTCTTCTGCAATAAATTCAAAAATTCAATGGTCTCCTCTTGAAGAACGTGGTATGTAACTAGTGATAAAATTTTATTATAAGTATTGATGATTTTTTTATTTTACAATGTAAATGCATTAATTTAGCTCATGGCGTCAATTTTAGGCTTATTGGGAATCATTGGAACTGGATCCTTCCCACAAGATTTGGGAAGTGCTCTAAGTTCCGGACTCCAGAATCCGGTTTCAAAAATTGGAGCCGGATCCCGACCCGGAAGGAAGTGTAGTCTACTTGGCCAAATTGTCAGACCGAACAGAAACCAAAAGCAATTGTTAATGGGAAATGAAAAATTAAATAAATACGAGAAATTGATTAATATCGGGCTCAATGCGGTATTGATGTAGATGGAAATTGAAAAATGATAATTACTAATAAAAAACGATTAAAAAATAAATCAATCAAAAGTGTAAGCAAGATTGAACAATAAAAAGGTATATAAATGCTTCAAATATAGGCCAAAAACTCTCGCTATGCAATCCCCGACATCCTCGACTCTTGACAATCCAACCGATCATTATATTCCCGATTCCAACAGTGATTCCTGACGAATTATCCTCGGCTCCATCCCTGATAAACCCGAGACCTCGACAATTCCTTCCACTAAGGGGCGAGCACCTAGAAACATTTTGCTGATTGTAATCATCCATTTAAAAATAGAAACATAAACAGCCAAAGACGGACGAATTGTTGCGGCGGAGTGGAGGAAGGAGGAGGGGGTCTGGAGAGAAGTGCAGTAAAACGAAGTAAAAGGTGCTGACATTCTCAGGATTTTTTTAACAGCTTTCCCTTCGGGGGATGAATCGACATATTCCTTCAACCCTTCAACTTTGCTTGGCAATTCCTTCCATTTTCCTTTGCATACGAGAAATAATGATTTAGTTTCAATTAATTCCTAATTTTCAATTACAGGCCAAGAAAGCCAGGAAAGTTATGTCGTCAATCCATTACGTTTTGACCCATCTTCCGGCGGGGAACCAAGTTGTTAGCGACGATGGCACTCTTATGACGCAGCTCCGAAATGATGGTCTCCGCTTGAAGAACGGGGTATGTAACTAGTGATAAAATTTTATTATAATTATTGATGATTTTTTTATTTTACAATGTAAATGTATTATTTAGTTATTGGCGTCAATTTTAGGCTTATTGGCAATCATTGGAACTGGATTCTTCCAACAAGATTTGGGAAGTGCTCTAAGATGAAGACTTTGTAAGCTGATGTCACTTTTTTGAATTGATTAAATAATCTTATAAAGATAATAATTCATATTTATTTATTTTGGTACCTTTGCAAATAATTTCATTTCATTATTTTCTTTAATAAAAACATTAATTTACTAATTCAGAAATATTATAATAATATATGGATAAGAAAAAATGTCAATATATAAGGTCGAATTCGTTGCTGCCCAGGGATTGAGGTTTATGAAGCAGATTGAGAAGAACAGCAACATCACTCTCACTGATTTGGAGAGGCTGAAAACCTGTAAGCAATTTGGTGGGCGGGTTAGGGCGTTCAAAAAATCAATAAGGCTTGGGATTTGATAAAAGTTTCCACACCAATTTTGGCGTTCTGATACGTTTTAAATTTTACAAAACCAAAAATTAAACAAAGTTTTTATCGTTAAAAAAAATCATTATTTTCAGTCTTATGCGAGTTCCAGGCGCAGGCATCTCGCCATTTGTTAACTGAAATAGTTTTAATGCCTACCATTCGGTGTTTAAAGCCATTATCATTTTTGCAAAATATTTTTGGACAAATGGCGACTATAAAAACATATTAATAAATAGATAAGTTCCCACGAAGCTTAAGTTCTTAGTTTTGTCATTTTTCTTATATTAAATGGCTTCATGTAGGCGGAATTGGGTGCCGATGAAGTTACTGCCTTTGTTAAGGCATGCTCATAGTCAAGTTGAGCAAAACAAGCTAAAATTAAGTCTGTTGAAAAAAGACACGAGACTCTTTTCAACACGGTAAGTGGGCCAGCTTATCGCAAGATGATCAAGAATAGCTGTATGGAAGTAGCTAAAATGTGTGGAGTTGGGTCATTTTTGTTTTAATGAACCGTGAAACAAAGAGAAAATATCTGGCAAAAAAAGAAAGAATCTGTGTTAAAAAATACGATGCTTCAGAAAAAAAGGGTCAGGAGCAACTTATTTTGAAGAGATCTTGATTGAGGCAAACAAATTTAAGTTTAACACCTTTAGTGGGAGCTAGGGATTAGCGCATTTTCAAACCAAATAAGCAGGCCGATGGTTTGCCTGATTCCGATACCGGGAATCTGCCAACAGAACAAAAAAAATTGTCATTTGGAGGAAAAGAGGACACGACTATCGAAATTGAGGAGCTTTCCTTGGTTCCCCACATCAAAGATGAAGGCAAATGCGATTTTCGGTCTTCTGTATAGGTATTTCGGTATAACACCGGTACCGAAAAAATACCAAAATCTCCAAATCTTTTCGGTACGGTATGAAATACCAATACCGAAAAAACACAGAAATTCACAAAAAAGTTCGGCCGGTATACCCTTTCGGTACATACCGAAAAATATTGCCCAAAAAATTACATTTACAAAACAAAATTTACAATATAGATTTCGGGAAAAATTTTTTACAATGGTGATGCAATCAGTAGTAGGGTTGAAATAGGCAAAACAATTCCAAAAAAGAAAAAATAATTTGTTCCTCTTATCTCTTATCAATTGGGCATTGCGAAAATTGGCACTCGTCCGCCAAATATTTTTTTAAATATTTTCTCATAATTCTCAACATGCCGTTTACCGATTCATGTGAATTTCAAAAAATTTTGCATCTATAAATTTAATGGATTAAATAAAATAATTTTTTTTCATAATCTTTGAATGATTAGCTTAAAATAATTTGAGCTAACATGTGTTCTTTTTTACCGATTAATATAAAGGTATTTTTTTATTCTGGTTTTGAAAACTTATGTTTTTTATTACTATTTTATTGTCTGAAGGAATTCAATTAGAAATTTGTTATTAAATATATTATTATTTTTATTTGCTGCCCTTTCAATTTTATATATATTAAAGAATCATTTTTTTACACTGAGTATTGTTTTTTCTTTTAGTTATGCCGCTTCTGAAGAATATATGAAAAGATTGTTAACTCAGGCAACCATCCAGTATTACCGGAAATGTGAAATCGTGCTGGACCGAGGTGGAACCGAAAAAATCTGCCTTTATTGTCAGGAAAATATTTAAATTTTCTTTTGTATAAACCAAAAAAAACGACATATGTTCGATTTTTTGGGATTTTGAAGAATCTATTAAAAATTTCAAATTTTAAAGTCTAGGAGAAAATAATTTATGTGATTTTGATTTTTAACTTAGTATTTTATTTTAAAACAAATTTAGCTTAACGGTTTATTTAGGTTATTTGCTTTCCAGTTTGAATTATTTTTCTTTTTTTTCATTACAATTTAATTGCGCAAAAATGAGAAACACGTTCATTATTATAACTCAACGCAAAAAGTGAATTGTTAATTGAAAAAAAATGAAATTGTTTTAACGGGTCTATTTTATTTTTGGTATATATTATTTTATTTGAAGATATTGACAAATCCAGTTTTTTTTAATACATTTGGGAAATTAATAGGCTATTAGAAAACATAACTTATTTCAGAACCAACCAAATTAAATAATCTTGGTATTGCGATAGCACTTGAAGTGCTCTATTAGTATGTTTAATTTCAAAAAATTTCATTGTTTTTAAAAAAACTGGAGCCAAACAAATTGAAAAAATTTTCATAACTCTTGAAAAACATAATGTAATTTTTTAAATTTGTATATGTGATAAAATCAATCAAGGACTATAGAATGATTCCAATTAAATTGAGTGGTTCTAAAAATGGTTATGACAAGATTTACTCCAAAAATCAGTGAAATTGGCAGTTTTAACTAGGGTTGAGCGGGACCGGGGCTTTTGGCAAAAACCGGGACCGGGACTTTTCAGGTTGAAAAAACCGGGGCTTTTTGGCTGGGAAAACCGGGAAAAAACCGGGGCGGGACCGGGACCCGGTCAAAACCGGGGCCCTTGTACTCATTTGTACGCTCGGTATTTTGAAAAAGCCCCGGTCCCGCTCAACCCTAGTTTTAACCTCGGTTAATGCATTTAACCGCGGTTAAGGACTTAAAGCAAGACGGGAATAAGGCCCCAGAAAACTTAAAGAATTATATTTCTTTTCAAAGTAAATCTCCCAAGCGGAATCCTGGATAATATTTGGCTTTTTAGATTGTAATAATTGCAATTTTCTTTCATCCATGAGCACAAAGAGCCAAAATCTTTTAATTTGGAATGTTAAATAATCTCTTGTAAATTTTTTTTAATAAATGAGTATTTATTAAATCTTGTGCTTTTATTCAATACAAAATGAAATCTTTTGATATTAGAGCGCGATTTACCTATTGTGTTTATTTTAAAATAGCATTTCAAAATTCCAATTGATGGGTCATTTAACACTAATCTTCACCCGTGCTGGGACGTTTCTTAAAAACCGCCACTATGGGCGTTTCTTAAATCCGCCACTTTTACTGAATTTTCGACTAAATCAAGTTATAACTTTTCACAGAAGCAATCAAATTAAACACTCTTGGTATTGTAAGATAGCCCTTAAATTGCTCTATTAGTATGTTTAATTTCAAAAAATTTCATTAAGTTTTTAAAAAATTGGAGTTAAAAAACTGGAAAAAATTGCCATAACTTTTGAAAAACTTAACGAAATTTTTTCAAATTTGTATATATGATAAAGCCAACTAAGAGCTGTCTTACAATATCAAGAATGTTTAATTCGGTTGCTTCTGTGAAAAGATATGAATTGATTTACTCGAAAATTCAGTAAAAATGGCGGATTTAAGAAACGCCCATAGTGGCGGTTTTTAAGAAACGACCTAGCACCATCTTCACCCACTTCTCAGAGGTTTTAGTAAGGTGAATAAATCTCCTTCCTATTGGCTGTTCAATCAATTTTGTAAATTGTCTATCTTCCTTTTTACTTGCATTGCTTTTTTTTCTTAAAAATAATGTACTTTAAGTTGACTAGCGATTTTTTTTTGAATTAAAATTTAGAAATTAGTTTGTGCGATTTTTTAAATTTATTTAAAAGAAAACTAATCCTTAAAAATTAAACGAACCGTTCTTATGTGTCTTTTTGTTTGTTTAGTGTATTTTTATTTAATTACAAATATTATGAACTGTTTTTTTAGTTATTTTATGCATTGATTTAATCAAGAGGCACCCGCAGAAAAGCAAAAAACAAAATTGATTTTTTAATGACCTTTTTAATGACACTTTTTCAGAAATTGATTTTAGGCATTTCCAATTTCTAAGCTATATTTCTTTTTATTTAGCCCTTTTTACTAAGATTTCTTTTCATATCCTCTAATAATTCGTTTTACTTGAACAATCTTTATAATTATTATAATATTTTCGAAAATGAATTTTTATATTGTCGGTTCCGGTCCTATCCTGGAGCACCACTGTGTGGAGTAGAGAATCTTTCAGTTTAAGTTATTTTTTCTTCTGAATATTTGAAAAGCAAAAACTTTAATAATTCCGTTAAATATTTTGTTTTTGGCAACTTATTCACTTTTAAACGGCATATGCTTTTAACTGTTTTTTCAAACTTCATTTTATTGTGACTCAGCATTAATAAAATCTATAAAAATATTTTTTGTTTTTTGCTGAAACTTGCAAAATGAAATTTCTAATACCTGCAGAACCGTATAAATATTATTGTAAATAAAAAAAAAAAATATATATATATATATATATATTATATATATATATATATATATATATATATATATATATATATTTCATAATTTTCATAATTTATATAATGCATTCTTAAATAAGAATGTATGAATTTGTTCAACAAAATATTATTAGAATTCTGTTTTATAACTGGAACTTTTTTGAAAAAACCCATACACTAAAATTCAAATATCTATGAAAATATGAACAAATTATACCTTTTTTTTAAAGTTTTTTCAAATAAGCTATACGCCAGAAAATCTCGAGAAAATTTTTATTTGTAATTAATAAAGATCATTTTTGCCCCTAAAAATTATTAATAACAATTTTTTATTTACATTTTTTTTTGTATATATTCAAAAACTTTGGTACATATTTTATACATACTATGTTTTGGATTGGTTAATAACAATTTTAATTATTTATTTATTAACCTTAATTTTCATATATTTCTCTATAAAAATAAATAGTTATAGTTTAATGCGGATAAATAAATAGATGTGCAACTCTGGTGCCAATTCCTTCTTTTGAATTTCATTTTTGGTATTTTATTATTGATTTAGATTAATTCTCCTTACATAACCGATGTTTTTTTATTTATTTTTTAATACTAATCACTTATCAGAATAAAGGATCCAGAGCGACAAATTTTTATTTTATTTCAATTAATACTTATTGTTTGAGCAATTTGAATAATAACTTTTTCATTGGCTATTGAATTATGACAACCAAAGGAATATAAGCTTTGTTTATTAAGTATTTAAATTGCATATTCAAAATCATAATCCGGTTTGATGTTTTTTTTTCTCTTGTTCTTTCTCTCTCGATCGACGCTCAAAAGACTTGGTCAATTTGCAATTAGTAAAAGAGAATATAATTGACTTGTTGCAAATTTGTTAAACCTATTTTTTTTAACATTTGTTATAAAAGAATATTAATGTTAATTTCCTGAAAATAGGATGATAACACATCAAGGAAGCAGACATTGATATAGCAGAAGCATTTTCTAAAAGAATTGAATAGAACATAAAAAGGTCAGCAAACGCTTATCCATAAACATATGCACCGCACTGTCTCTGTTCTTCATTATTTAAAGTCGTTAAATAGATAAATATAATTTGTTTTTATTTATTTTTTATGATGGTTACTTGTTTAATTTTCACAATTCTGGATTAAAAATAAGAACATTTTTTAAACACGCTTCCAAAGCTTTGAATAAGGTTTTAATCCAACAAAATCACTGTATGAAGCATTTATTACCTACGGCAGTTTTTTAAACTTTTGAGCTTTGAAATTAGACAAATTTTTATTTCGTTAAAGTGATATTCGGTGGTGCCGCTAGGCGCCACCGAGGAAAATTTTGAAAATTTATGGCCCATTTGTTGACAGATTTTCGCCAAAAATTGTCAATTTTCAGTCGTTTTTTGAAAAAAAATTTAAAAGGATTGAGAGTCCGGCGGTGCCAACAGGCGCCGCCGGAAAAATTATTGAAAAAATACTAAGAAATCGCTTCAAAAAATTGTAAAAATAATTATATTTTCCTATTTTTTTACGTCAGAGTAAGAAATAAGAACAAAATAAGGATCCTAGGCTCAAATAAGTACGAATCTTAAAAATAAGGTTTTTTTTTTAGTTTCTAAGATTCGACCCATCCAAATAAGGACAAATCTTAAAAATAAGGACATCTGGCCACCCTGGGTAAAAGTAAAGAAAAAAAATTTTGTTTTAAGAGTAAAATGAGCTTTTGTTTATATAGGAATTAATTAATTTAGTTAAGTGAAGACTTACGTTTTTCTTAATCGATGAATTTTTAGAATATGTAATTCCTACAGGTAATTTTTTTGTTTTTAAAAATTATCGATTAGTGGTCCTTTGTTTATTTTTATGTGGGATTAAAATATGCATTATAAATAAATGTTTTAAGGAACTCAGTTAAATTAATTTTCTTTTAGGATGCGGTATTTGAACACAAAATTAGAATTTTTTTTTAAAGTTAGTTTTAATATTTCCAATAAAAAAATGCGATATTATAAAAGAAAAATTAATAGTTTTTCAATTAAATGTGCGCATATTTAAAATTCATTTTTACCATATACAATTCAAAAATAACAAAAGCTCAAAAAAATTGTTACCAATCAAACACCCGATAAAAATCAAAATCATTTGAAATCTCATAATTATTTTTTTATCTTATTTTAATTATTGTATTAAATATATTTTTTGGTTATTTTTATTTCATCTTCGTCTTGCATTTTTCTAATTTATTTAATTTCTTGGTTAAAAATTAACTTGATTTTTTATTTCGCTTCTTTATATAATCCGTGTGGATAAGATTAGTCATCTAATTTGATATGGGCTCATTGATTCAGAAAAAAACAATTAAAAGGTTAATTTGTTTAATAAATTATTTTAATTTGGAAACTTTGTTTTTATCATCTTCTTTAAAAAATAGTTAAATGAATATATTTATTAAAAAAAAATCTACAAATCCCGTTTTGTTTTTTCTTCATGTAACACTTGCTTATTTTTATCGAATAGGGACAGGAATTCCTTTACTTACAGTTTTTCATTTGAATTTAAATCAATTTATTTAAAATAAAGGATTACATTTTTAATTATAATAGCAGTTAAAATATTGCCTATCAAATATTAACAATATAAATATCATTGCGAAATAACAACGAAAAGTTTGTTAGTTGATATGTTTGGATTTATTTCTGATCTTTTTAATATTATATATAATATTTATTGATTTTATTTTAACAAGGGTGTAGGTGATTGATAGAATATTATAAACGGCTCTTTCAGTGTCAAAATGACATCTTCTGTAATCAAAAAAGTCTCGTGCCACTGAAAAATTCTTTCGCTTTCCACACTTGTTGTTGGTGCCGGAAGGTATCGACGAGCAATTGATGTGGAAATTCGCCTGCTTTTATGTCCTAAAAATCAAGTGGGGTCCGAGTGGAGACTAAACTTTGAAAATATAATAATAAACAGGAATAAAAATCACATAAAGAACAAGAATAAAGTAAAAATGGAAGAAAATAATGCATTTTTGAGAAATAATTTACGAAAGATAATGCCAAAATAACAAATTTACATTAAATTTTCTTTTTCTCTCAAATTCCTCTGCTATTTTTGTCCTCTACCCCATTCTTACAGTGCTTATTTTTAACGATTTTACCGCGGTAAATTGAGTCGATCGGTTATCGGTAAATTTACGGATTTTTACCGCGGTAAATTTTTACCGTGCCACACACTAATTCATAGTGTATTTGTAATTGATTTAATAAATTCTTTTTTGCTTGCAAACTAAAATTTAGTATATTTTAAATTTTTTAGCGTTTGACTTGGTTAAATAATGTTTATTTTATTTTTATTTGTAGAAGTTTAATTGTATTTTTAATAGATTTGTTATTTTAATATTCTTTTGAGACACGAAACTAATCAAGGATTTTTAGGTCTTTTAGTCTTAAAAATTAATTAAAAAAAAAAAAATCTCTCCATGTCGGTGTTTTCAATCTCTTATTAGCTGGATTTTTGTTTTTTAGATTAAAATCGAAATTTATTGTAAAGAAATTTTTAAAAATAGAATTAGAATTAAAATATTTTAAATTTTTACATTTGGACTCGAGAATAATTACTTTTAAAAAACCTGGAATTTAAATATATTTAATTCCGAATATCAATTACATAAAAAAATTATCTTTTCCAGCTTGGGATGAAGATAAGTATAATAATTATCCAGGGCAAAAATAAATAATTTAGTATTCTTTTTAATGCAATAACCATTATTGAATGCGGCTTTGCTCTTTATAGACTTATTTCTCCTGCACTGGAAAACCATCATCAATTATTACTCCTGTCCATTGTGCCATAATGTTTCAGTGATAATCTTATTATTTTGGTCTAAATAAAACTTTATTTGTTATTGCTATAGATATTATGTTAATAAGTTTAAGAATTTAATAATTTATCATTAAATATAAATTCGTCGGAATAATTCCAAACTAATTGTTATAAACTATAAATCATATATTTTTGATCTATTTTTCTTGGTTCAATTAAATTCTTTCTTATCTTAAAATTCAAATTGAATTTCGCTCCTTTTTGATTTTTTAATAATATTTAAATGCTAGATTGTTTATCTATTATTATTTTATAAATGTTGGAATACATCAATTATAGACTTAATTTTGAAATAAATATGCTCGGTTTCTTTAAATTTTAATTAACTGTTTCAGTTTTTTTTCATTTGTGTTTTTTATTCTTTTTTAATTTCGTATGAATAGGTTATGCGATTTCTTGCAGAATTTTCTTAAAATTCTTCAATATATTTTAGTTAAGGGTCAGATGATTTTATAATTTGTTATAGAGAGTTAGAAATTTATTATTTTTTGCATGCAAATTCTGCTTCGCAAATTAAAAGGAAGATTTCTTTTGTTTAATTCTCTTTTTTTTCTTTGTTTATTTTCAAATTACTTTAACATACTTTTTGACTTGTTGCTAATAAGTTTTAATCTTATTCCTTTGACTTAGGAGCTTAACTTTTTAGAGTAGCAAATACCCAAACACAAAATGCAATATTTTTAAAAGATAATTTTCAAATTTTGCAAAAAAAATTTTATATTTATATAATATATAAAAAAAATACACCCCTAAAGATGGCACTTCCAAGGAAGAAGTTGGGTAAGAATTTATGTATTATTGTCGCTTTTAGTCACTGTTCAGTTTCTCCTTCTGTTACAAATTTTTTTTTTTAATTATCAATTATTCTCCTTATTAAATTTAGGGCTGTACGTTCAGCAATGAATAAATATCGTTTTCATTGACAAGTGAATTATGCGAACCAGAGGTTTAACATTATCCAAAAGGAAGGACGTGCTTTAATACTCATTCATGGTAAATTGTTGGGAGAATGTTAAAGACATTTGTCTAAATTACTTTTATTTTTAATGGGTTACATTATAAAAAGGTTTAGATAAGAAAGTAAAGAAATAGACTTCATAATTATTTTTTGGATTTTGTCTTAATGAATAGATGATATTACAAAATTAGGTATTAATATATTTCTGTTTTCATCAATTAGGTTAGGTTTAGAAATTGATTTTCTACTTAATTCTTTTGCGCAATTTCCACAGCCAGATTCAAAATGAAAGGCTGGTATCTAATAGTAATGCTTTTAAGTTTGCTCGCCAATAGAGATGCTTTTTTAACCTTAAATTTTATAAAATTTATTTATTTTTGCATGGGCAATTTAATAAATGAAGACTCTATTATTTTTCTTAATATTGTGCTCATGCTTTAAATTTATCTATGAAAATAGTTTTGAAGAATTCATATCAAACAATGGCGCCAAAAATTTAGTTGACCAATATATAAAAAATAAATAAAAACACGTGGAGTTTTATAATATTGAAAATCGAAACCATTCATTACATTTAAGGATATGATTGACAATGGCTAAATTTCGGAAGATGAGTTTTCCCAGACCACCCAAACGTATTTAAATAGGTTGTCTTTTCTATTGTTGCAATTAGACGATAAAGGAATTTCCACTCGCAAGGTTAAAAAAATTAGAGAAGTTAATTATTTAGGTTCTTTTAGTTCTAACTAGAATTTTAGAGAAAAAGAAAATTGCGATTAGAAGAGTCAGTCGAAACGACCAAGTCGAAAGGGCAAGCATTCACGAAAAAATAAAAAAATAAACTATATTTTATATTCAGAACCATGGCCAATGATAAAAAGAAATTTATTGTCGTATTTTGAAACCAAGCTGGCGCATTTAACTAACGAACAGGGTGGCCCAATTTAACTAATGCACTAGCACCGCATATGTATATCGATGGCTTCCTTTGGAACAGCAAAACGAAAAAATTGCATAAATTTATTCTATTTAAAATACCAAGGTAAACAACAGAACTAATAAAATTAAAATACTTATTATTAGCTTGAATTTTACTTATTTAAATGTTAAGTTTTCGTTTTTATTTTATGAAATAAATGAATTTAATAATCACAGAAAACAACAAAGTCAATCACCACGTCCTCTCCGCCCACCCTCCCCCTAATATGAATGAGTATTTTTTGAATATTTTTCATGCAAAATAAGTATTTTTGTGCCCAATGAATCTTTTCAAAAATTTAGATCGCAGCCCTGTTTTTCGTAATTAATTGGTTTCAGTTTAAGCCTGATTTTTGGCCCTTTCCTAATAGAAGAAATTTTGAAAAACTGAGGTCTTAATAAACTGAAACCAATTAATTAAGAAAAACAGGGCTGCGATTTAAATTTTTGAAAAGACTCATTGGGCACAAAAATACTTATATTGCATGAAAAATACTCAAAAAAAAAATACTCCTTTGGCATAAAAGTTACTCATTTTAAATCATCTAAACTGAACATAAAATACGATAATTTGTCAGATTTTTCTTTGCTACAATCAAATGCATCAATTTTAATTGTTTATAAGCAGAAATGGAAGAAACAACTTTAAAATCATCATTTTGAAAAAAATTGTTCAAGAGTAAAAAAGCAGCAAAAACATGGCTCCCATATTAGATTTTCAAAAGATGCATTTGGCTGGCAGAGAATCATTTTGGGTCAAAATCATCATTTTGTAAAATTTTATTCAAGAAGCAAAATAACAGCAAAAGGGGCCGCTGCGCCGACAAACACCACCGGGGAAAATTTTGAAAAATTGGGTGTATTTTTGTAACAGATTTTACACCAAAAAACTCGATTTTTATGAGTTTTTTGTGAGAAAGATGTTGAGAAAACACAGGAGAAAAGGGGTCCGGCGGGGCAGATAGGCGCCGCTTGGAAAAATTTTGAAAATTTTAGTTGCGATTTGTTAACAGATTCTGCCTCAAAAAATTCTGTTTTGAGAATTTTTTTTTTCAAAAACCACAAAAAGCCTCATTTGGAAAATTTGGATCAATTTGTAAACTGATTGTAATTGTAAAATGCGGTTTTTAGCAAAATATACCATTGATTTGAAGAAATAGAATATTATTCCAAATATTCTTAATTTAAAAAAAAAAATCATGCACATTTCTTGCTTAATACGTATTCCGAGCAAAAATTTCATATCCTTCAAAAATAAGAAGCATAAAATTCAAAAGGAACTAATGACGGAAGAAACAAAATTATATCCATAAAGGAATAAAAAACTAATGGGATATTATCATTAATTATTAATTTAAAAAATTAAAAGCAGCTTAACACAAAGCACGACCTTGAACATTTTTGGCGCAAGATAAAAAAACATTATAACAAAAATAGACGAACAAAATTTCAAAAATTAATGTATAACAAATTTCTTAAAAATATCTAAAACATTTTATTCACCTAAAATACCAAAAGGATTTAAAAAGGTGCAATGTCAGAATTGCATAAAATAATACAAAAATTGAAAATAAAAAAAAAAACTAAAAAGGATGATCAAAATTCAATATTTGTTAAATTGGAATCTAAACAATATTAAAATTAAACCCAACTTTAGATTAATCGGGAAACCAAACAAATAATTCATGATAAATCTCAACCATTTTTATTATGCTGAAAATAAATTTATCAATGGTTTGGATCATTCTTGTCGTAAAGACTCCAAAAAGGCCGAGAATCTCGGACAAGTGCAATTCTGCAGCACATAAGCTATTATGTATCAAAGAAGTACAAAAATATAGACTATATATTTTTATTTTAATCTTAATATTATTTTAAACTCTTGAATAAAAAGAAGGCTAAACAAAATAAAATATTTCAATCACTTTATTAATATTTAATATGTAGGAATTTTCAATCTTTTTTAGCAAAATTATAAAATGAGAATGAACAAGAGTAAACAGTAAAAGTTTATTTAACTTTGGAATAAAGTAGAAAATATTTTAATAAGCTGAAGTTAAAAAATAAACTAAGCTATTTAAAGTTTAATTTACAGAATTTAAGTCGACATGTATTGGTACAAATAAAAAATTTTCTATTAAATATAAAATAACGCATACTACAAATTCAGAATTTTCTTAATGTTCTTATGTGCTTTTCAAATATTTTTCTTTGATTTTGTAATTTCTCCTATGCGCCTATTTGAATATACCGACCTATTTTTAAAATGAATAATTTTAAATTCCAAAAATATATTTTTAATTATATTATTTTTTTTTGGTAAAATATACACTTAAATAAAAATTTTCAATATGCTATTTTGCATATATATAAAACTTGTTAAAAATTTGTTTTTGTTTTCTTTAAAACCCTAACATTAGCTTTCCTTTCTTTATAAATTAAAATGGAAACCGATAAAAAAGTGAGCAAATTGCCTCCTTCCGCTTCCTGCTAAGCTCTCGTAATTTTTAATAATTTATAATGATAATAATAGCATTGTTTTTTTATTCTTATATATTTTTTAATGTTCTACTTGTCGTAAATAAATAAGTTTTTTTCTTCTGTGCTCTTTTTCATTTGCAGTTTTATATAATTTGAAAACGTATAGAATTTAAATTATTGAAGATTAATATTGCGATTGAAAGACAAATTTATTTGGCGAGCATTCAAGCTTATATATATTTAAATCGAATAAAGCAATGTTTATTTCATTTATATGTTGTTTTTTTTAAATGGGATATGTTTGACTTGCTGTAATTTTTTTCATGTCTAGGTTTTCATTTGTCGGATTATCTGTTGGGCTTTCTTTTGCGCAACAGAGAATTTTAATAAAAAAAGGTAATGACTATGGAGTACAATTATATACACCAAAAATGTCAAAATATGCACATACTTTTTCCAAATTGTGGTTAAGTTTCTCAAAATTTCTTCAAATTTTTTTTAATCAAATATAAAAAAAAATTGCGAAAAATTCATGCAAAAATTCAAAATTTTTTTATTTTTGAGGGGATTTTTTGAAAATTTCAAGAAAATTTTTTTAGGGAATTATTTTTCGTTTTATTGCAGTTTTCTTATAAAATTTTTCAAAAATGCCAAAATTACCATTAATTTAGGGAAAAAATATGCATTTGCATATAATTGCTCTCCCTAGTATTACTTTTGAGAAAATCTTATATAAAGATTTTTTTGTTTGAGTCCATATCTTGCAAAAGCCTTAATCCTTTCTATATATGAAAGTCTAAGGATACTGGGCTAACAATTTAAAAACCAACCGAAAAATTTGTCAATAAGGTGAAAATTTTTGCCAAAAAATTATCAAAAATTAATTTTGTTAGACAGTGCAACAAATTAAAGAAAAGTCACCAAAATTTTCGAAAAAATGATTTACTTCCCTCATTGATGCGCAAAAACAATTGGATTTTCTGTTTCAGGAAATTTGCCTTTTTCTAAAGTAAAATAAAATTGTATGGCTAGGAATTATAGTTATGAACGGAACAACGATTCTTGAAGTTAATTATAAGAAGAATTTTTTTTTTTTTTGATTTTTTCCAATCTAAGAGAGCTATAATATTTTTTTTATAGCTTTGTGGGTCAACTCACGGCATTAACATAGGACTAGAACTTACTTCATCATTTTAGCCAATATTATTTCTTTTAGTTTTTTTACAATTATGATACATCGTTAAACAAGAATGACTAAATTTATTTATTTTTTCATCATTTTTGTTAAACAGATTTAAGGTTTAAATGTTTTTTCTTATTTTAGATAAAAATTTAATTAATTATTTTGGCCCGATGCGGCAAGAATTTTTTTTCCATCTCGCGGAAAGGCTTCAAGATAAATTCTTCCAGGTTTGAGGTAACCCTTGAGAAGGACTTCTATTTTTGGTTGGTGTTTTTGTGTTACGCTGTTGTAAAAGTGCGAATTTGCACCGTGACGACGATTATTGTATCGCATTTCCTTTTCAAATCGGTGTGTTTTTTTTTATCTTGTTGGCTTTCTTAAGTTTTTTGGTAAGTGAACCGTCTGTTAACTTTTATTCTTAATTTGTGGAAGGTGAATTTCGGAATGACAGAAAATTTGCAGACAGTTACAGTAGAGTTAGGAGGAAAATTTTTATATTTTTTACAGAGTCTCGATAAGATAAAATAATGAAAAAATAATATTTTTGCTTATCTGTTTACTATTATTATTAAGAATTTTTTTTCGTTTTCGACTTTGTTATTTACATCGAACATTGCAAAGAAATAATTTATTTAAAATTTTTGTTTTATAAGTAGCTATAATTATTCTATTTAATTCCGATTGAATATCCCTTTAATATTTTTTATTCTCAACATTTTCTTTTCTGCCAGGGGTTTTAGGCTATTTTGGTTTTTGAAGAATACTTAAAATAAAAATATTATTATATTTTTCCTGAATAATATAATTATTTATATAATAATTCGAGAGACGGGAAAAAGGTTTTTGGAAATTGCTTTGTTGATGCTATTGATAATGATGAGATTTTCTGTTTTTTTAATATAAGACCACTTTTAAGTAAGAGTTGTATTGTTTTCTTTCTTTTTTTTTTGCAAGAATTCTTTATTGGATTCAAAATGAATAGTAACTTTTAACATCCTATTTAAACTGATTTTCTGTGTAATTATAGATATTATTTTAGTTGGAATGTAAATGGTATCTGATTAGTGTCGGTAGACAAACAGATTTTAAAGAGTTGTTAAGAAAGCCGAGATATAGCAAACAGTTTGTTATTATTTCCATTTCTTCTTTCTTTGTATTTTCTTTTTTTTTTATATTCCATCATATCTTGTTAGTTTTTCTAGCTTTGCCTTTTTTGGTTTTATTTTATCTTTTCATAATTTACTTATTTATATTCATATTTTTATGAATTATTATTTAATTTCATTTAATTATCTTCAAGTCGCTTATATGATTTTATTTATCCTTTTAAATTATTGTAACGAATTCAAGTGATTAGATTGAAATAAGCATTGCTTAGCTATTTATTTGGGCGATTGGTTGTAGAATTTACATATTTTTTCTCTCCATGATATGAATAAGGGAGCAAAACTATTTCTTCTTTAAATTTTTATTCATATTAAATAAAAACCGCGAAATTCGCAAAAAAATGTAACAAACAAGCAAAAAAGTGTAGGCAATAGGATTTTTACATTAGCGTAGTTTGTTTCCGTTATTTTTCACGACGGAGTTCTTGCATTTCAAAAAAAAAGAAAAAGCAAATCGGAATTCATTCACGGCCCCTCTCCCCTTCGCGACTACTCTCAGCCATTTTAGTCACTGCAGCGACTGTCGGACAGAACTCAAACTGTTATAATTTATCAAAATGTTTTAATTTTTTGTTAATTTAAAAATTGGAATGATTTGTCTTAAATTAAAATTTTTACTGACCGAGAAAAAAAAAATTTTGAATTATTTAAATGGTATATATTTAATTATTATTTGATGATATTATATATTTAAGGAGTTTCATTTTGCGATTGGAGTAAATAAACAGTTTCTCACCATTACTCTTAATATACATAATTTCGAACTTGTTCCAAAGGGTTAGAGTTATTTAAGCAATAAAAAAAACTTATATTTTAATAAGTTAATATTTAAAAAAAAATCTTATTTTTTAACGCTCCGTCAGCTATTTTATATTCTAAATTATATTTATTATTATTATTATTTTTTAATTCGTTTATTTTGAAGCCAAAAATATTACCCGTTTGTCGACATAACAATTCATTTCGCATAAGAACTATTTTAGTTTAATATATGTAAAGAATTAATTATACTTTTTTACTTTTTTTTTTGGCTAACCAATTCACGGTCGTTTCTCACACAAATGGGAAATGGACGTGTCTTTCTTTTGGTGTTAAAATGCATTTATTTTTTCTTGCTAATTATTTGTATAATTATTTTAATTTTTTTTTTGTAGATTTTTTACTTGCGCATTTGCATATTTTATTATTTGATAAATGCGTGAGTTAACAGTTTTGCATAATGTTTTCCTTTAAAATTTAGTATATTTATTTATAATTTAATTTACCATCATGATACACTGTTAGGAATGATATAAATTTTAGCAATGGAATTCGGTCGTATAGAATATCGAGGGAATAAAAATATAAGTAACTATTTTTCATATAATTTTTTTATAAACTCATCAGAAGATGTCAGTTCTGATTTAAATTTTAGTTATTTTCATATATTTTATTAATCCGTGATTTATTTAGCTAAATTAGACGTGTTTATTTTATTTTTTCTTTATATTAACAGGAACTAAATATAAAATTTGGTGCATAAAATATAATAAATCGATAAAGGATTAAAATTTGGTTCTACAATTCTTAAACAACTGAAGGTGAAATAATTGAAGGAAAGTCAGTTTAATAAAAAATTTCAAATTGAATTTGGGTTTCATGAAATTGGATCAGGTGGCAAAAAATAAAATAGCAAAATTTATGTTATATATTATTATTTAGCAATATAAATTTAAGGATTACAACCGATATATGGTTATTTAAAATATTTAAAGCAAATTGTCCACGACATCATTTGGTAAAACTAAAGTTACTTAAAAAATACACAAAAATAGAAAATTTATTTATGAAAATAAATAAATTTTATATTAAAATAATTCAATAGGGTTACAAAATTATAGTATGTTCAAGAATACCAAAAAAATAAAATATATTTTACAAAAATAAATAAAAGTCGATCCTAAAATTATACATTGGAGAAGATGAAAGCGTTCCTGTTTATAGGTATACAACAGCACTATCAACCTAATACAAGAAAAAAAAATTATAAATTTAATAAATAACCTAAACTTTATTTGATTGTTTGAATTATGAAAAAATAATATGAAAAATAGTTATATATATTTTAATTTCCCGGCAGCGCATTAAGGCACTGTTGGTTTTTAATAAAATACACTCAAGTTAAAATCAGAAGAAGGTGAACTTTTTAAAATTTTTTAATGTTTTTGAATATTCTAGTTATTTGGGTTTTTTCAACCTTGACAAAATCCGTCATCTCTGCAACTAGTTGTGGAGCTGGGCCAAATACCACTTGGTCATTTCCAAACGATATTATGGCGCGAATTTGAGTTTTCTTCTTTTCATTTCCCTTTTAAGTAGCTTTTATAATACTTTTGTCGGATTATTCTTTCTTTTTTTTTGAGTGAGATTTACATTCACGTTTCAACCATTATACAAATAATTGAGATGTTTATAGAACGCACCTTTTAAAAATCTTCGTCATCGTTTTTATTTTCAAACTGCGCATCAGGTCATTTCATAATTTGGTAATAAGGGTTGGAGATGGATTATATTTTATTAATTTAAGAAAATTTCTATTAATTTTTATGTTTTAATCTAAGTTATTTTACCTTTTGTCTTTGTCTTAAGAATTACACAAATTTAGTGTCAGAAAACGAGTGTATTCTTGAGCTGAGTGATAACAAAATTACAGACTAAAAAATTATTTAATTTTTCCCTTCTCTTTTTTATGTATTGAAAGCATGCAATAATTGTATTTTTAAAAATTTTATTGCCACGTCATAAAAAATTGTTGGATTTCGTGTTATTGCCTGTAAAAATCATTATTTATTTAAAAAATATCATAAAATAATATTTTTAGGTTATCTTGAAAATGTGTCTCTTATTTTGAATCGTATGCTTAATTTTCTAATAATAAATTTTTATATGTGGAAATTTTAATTTGAAGGCATTTTTCTTGTGTGGTTTTATTTAGTTTATAAATATATGAAAATAATATATCTATACTATTAAATCTTTTTTGTTTTCTTTGGTTCACTTTGAATTTCACTGCTTTGTGATATGGTATAATACGGACACCGTCAACTCGGCGCCGAGCTATGTAACTTTTTCCAGAAGAAAACTACTAAACACTATTAGTAACATTCAAAAGCTCTCTTCAAAAGTATTAGGCTTGCATAATTTCAAAAAATTTGGTCCAAATAATTAAAAGTTAGGAGCGAAAAAGAACGAAATTTGGTAAAATTGGATTTTTGCACTTCAAAGATCATAACTTTTTTTTTGTAACTTAACCAAATTTTTTGAAATTTGCTAAGTAGATAAAACATAGAGCTATCCAAAGATACCTTTATTATAAAATTAGACCAACTTAGAAAAAAGTTACATCGCTCGGTGCCGAGTTGTTCAGCGCCGAGTTGACGTATGCCCGATATATTAATAATATATTTGTATTTTTAAAAATATATTAATTTTTAATCACGTCATTTTCTTGCTATGTGCTAACTCTACTGTCATAAACATATTCTCTAACCGCTCAAACAATTTTTCGATGTGAGATAAATTAGTGATCAAAAAATCTCTTTAAAATACATAATTTGGATAATATTATTTTGTAAACTTAAATACCAGTATTTTATAACAGACTTGAAAGTTTTATTAGGGAACATTATTTTAATATTGAAAAATATACGTAGAAATCAATCATTGAAAAAATCCAATTGATAGGAAAAAATGTAAATTTGATTTTATATTACCAAACAATAACATAATTTTTTACTAATTATATTTTTTGGCAAAAAATGAATGGATTAGCAAACGTCTATATATAGAGTTTTCTTGATTTTTTTAGTAAATTTATTATTTTTGTTATTTTTTAATTTTTAGCAAACATACAAGCATTTCTATTATAATTACTATTGCACCTTAAACAACCGTTTTTAAGCCGAGTGAAAAAACAAAACAAAGCTTTTGACTAAAAAATTATTTGTTTTATTTTACCGGTTTTTTGGCCACTTTGACAAATTCCCTTATTTCGGCAACCAGTTGGTGGAACTGGGCCGACAGTACGACGAGGAGTACGGATTGCTAGTCACAATTTTTTCCAATTATTATTATTTTTTCATTTTTATTACAAGTTATTTATTTAAAAAATTATATTTCGTCAATTCTTTTTGCGCCTAATGTGCATCAGAAGGTAACCACGACTTTTGCGCCGCGACATTTGCGCCTATGCCCAAAACCATGTTAATTTAATTTGAACCAACTCAAAAACTATTATAACTTGTGAATCAATAAAAAAGGCATTATGTAGTGCTTTTAAAAAAAAATTCGAATGTTTGTATAAATGGTCATTATTTCAAACACTCTCGAAGAACAAAATTTTTGGCCACATTCAATCAGTAGCATCTGTTTACAAATTTACACAGATTTTTGGATTCTTAAAAGTTAAATTTAAACATGAATTTAGGATGTAGGCGCAAATGTCTGCGGCGCAAATGTCGCAACACAAATCAGAATCGTTTTTTTTAATTTTTTTTTAATTAGTCTTAACTTTTTTGTTTATTTGCTATTTATGTTTTTAATTTTTCATACTAATCAAATTTTTTCGTATGATTCGTCGGAAGGAAGTTATATTCTTTTTGGTTAATCTTGCTGTCCGACGACACTACGACGAGGAGTTCATTGTACTTTTGGTTTTTATAAATATTTATTTTACTTCTTCAAATTCCCTCTTGCTTAGCTTTCATATTTGTTGGATTATTCATTTTTGGCGAGGACATACACATTTGAAGATTTCTATTGACAATTTTTACTTTTTATTACTATAATTCTGTTTATTTTTCATTTTCCTCGTTTATAATAGTCATTCTAACGTAAATAATCATTTATTACCAATTGACATAAAAAAAACAAATTTATGTTAATCTATCTCTTACCGAGACTCGTTATTTATTTATTTTTTGATTATTTGTGAGCTCAATTTTTTGTATGAATCTAAGTGTGACCGTCATAAACGTGTTTTGATTAAAAAGCAATTGGGTGAATCGGATGATCGAACACGTCTCACCCGAATTCGTTCTCCTCCTCCTCCGGCAATTCCCTGGCCCTTCCGTCCGAATCGAACACGAGGTCATATTTTTTGACTAAAAAATTATTCGAATTTTCTTTTTCCTTCCCTTTTTAAGTATTTCAATATGCTGACAACTTATGTTATAATTTAAATCATTAAAATCACTTTATTTAATTCTTTTTCTTTTCTATTCTTTTTTTTTAATTTTAATACAACCCAACGGTTTTTTAACTTTTCGAATTTATCAAAATATTTTTTTGGGCAAGGAAGCTTATCTTTAGATAGCAAATGACCAAAAACCAATGTGATTGCTTTTAGATGTAATTATCCAATTTTGAAAATTTATTATTTTTTATGTAAAATATTCGGAATTTTAAGATTTTTTTTTTTCGCTTTTGGCTTTTGTTCTTATCAACGAAACGTCAAAATAAATAATTTAGGAATCAAAATTAACTAAATGTAAAAAAAAATTTTCTAACCCCGAGAAGTGCCCCAACACATATTGTCTTGATCGGTTAACCGAAGCTAAAGCGAACCCCGGTTTTTAGGGCCAAAACCTGAAACCCGTAAACCGATGGTCCGAAAACCAGTCTAAACGAACAAGAGAGACCGGTTTTCGTTTATAAAATAAAAATACACACTGAAGGGTGGAACTATCAATGAAAAAGTTGGCTTAGAATATTAGTGAAAATTTCACTATGGATTCGATACCGCCACAAAACAATCAATTTTTTTTTAATTACTTAATTTTTTCCAAAAAAAAATATTTCACAGCAGCGTCTGCCGGTACAATATTAAAATGGGTGTCAAAATTTTCGTTTTATGGAATGAAAACATTATGATGGATTAAATCAAGTACACGGCCATAGTATCAGCATAAAAGTAAAAAAATAAATAAAAATAAATCAGTTTACACAACGAGGATTTGAAGCTAGAACAAAAAAAAACAAATTCCTAAATCACAAACGCCGGGCCACCGAAAACTGCAAAAAGTTTATTTTTAATCTTTTTTTTTTTTTTGGTTTATTTCCTAAATTTTGGCACCCGACGCTCGAGCTCATTCCACAAAAAAGAAAACCACTTTCATTGATAACACTTGTGTGCTCTTTCCACCCACCAAACCTGATAACAAAATTCCACGGAACCTGAAAATCCTTCTTTGTCAGATTTTCAAAAATTTACCCGGCGTCGCCTATCGGCACCACCGGCCCCTGCCCATTTAATGGAGATTGTTTTATTCGGTTATCCCTCAGTTGTGCGTCAGACATTTGCGCCAAAGACAATTGCGCCTATGCCCTAAATTCAGTTGAGACTTCTTTTTTCAAAAGCACAACAAAGTGCTAATAATTAATCGTTTTATTGTTCAATTAATTTTCTTTTTTTAGCGGGTAACCCCGTAAAACCCGTACGGGTCAAGCAAAAAATTGCTTGCGGTTTTACCCGCATGCGGGTTTTTTCCTCTTTTTCTGATTTTTTCCACAAAAAACCCACAAAACCCGTAAAAATCGTACCGTGCGGGTAGCGGGTATTCAACCCTATGTACAACCACGGTTGGAATTTTCAATATAATAGTATCAAAAAATATCATGCTGGGTCGTTTCGTAATTCCGCCACCATGGGCGTTTCGTAAATCCGCCATATTTTGCAGATTTTCCGAACATAATTGGTCATAACTTTGCTCAAAAGCTACCAAATTAAATAATCCTGGTATCATCCGATAGCAATTATTTAGCTTTATTAACCTTCAAATTTAAATAAATTTGATTAATTTTTACGAAAATTAGGACTGTGAGAATGAAAAATAAAAATATTTTTAGCTATATTTTTCTTAAAACTTATTCAAATTTTTTGAAATTTGTAGATAAATAGAGATAAATAATTGCTATCGGATGATACCAGGATTATTTAATTTGGTTAATTTTGAGCAAAGTTATGACCAATTATGTTCGGAAAATCTGCAAAATATGGCGGCTTTACGAAACGCCCATAGTGGCGGAATTTACGAAACGACCTAGCACCAAAAATATTAGTGTTTAAATTTCTGAGGTTGAGTAATTTTATCGTATCTTTTTTCAGATTCTTTTTTTTGGGGGGGGGGGTTCATTATTATAAAGAAACTTTTTGTCCGCGAGCCTAATGTCACCGGCCTTTGAAAATCAAAAAATATATGTAAAAAAGAAAATAACCATTGCCAAAATTATCTTGGAGGCTTATAAAAAAGGTGCCGTTTCTATCGATAATTATAGCCTTGCTTTTAGAATGAATTAAACAAATAATCTATTTTTTAAATTAGATTTTATTTTAAAAGGCAAGAAAAGCACATTTAGTTAGGCTTTCGATTTAATCAAATTTTTGATTTATCGTTTCTTTTTTATAATTGAAAATATTGTTCAGAAATTTTTTTTTAACTTTTTTAAATTAATTTAACTTAGCAATTTTCTAATAAATGTGTTGATAAATAAAGCAGTCAACAAAAAGGTCATTGCTTAACATTAATACAAATATTTGTGACTTTTAATCAATTATCAATTTTTAAACATATTTTTAATGGAGTGTTTTTAAATTTTTAATTAGAACTGTATACGCTATTTTCATAGTAAAATTTACATGAAAAATATATTTTTGATTTTTTTATTATTTATTAATTCAGTGTTTATCTTGCGCCAAGCCAAGTGCAAAGCGATAAAAATGAGCAATTTCGTTTCCTTCCGCTTAATGTTAAGTTGTTCGTCGTAATTTTTTATGAATAAAATTTTAAATAATAATAATTGCCTTATTTTTTATTATTCTTTTAAATTTTCAATTTGTTGTAAATAACTAAGTGTTTTCTTCTTGGCACTTTTTCATTTGCATTTATATGTATATTTTCAAAAAGAATAGGTTTAAACTTGTGTTTTTGACTGCTCGTTACTCGTAACTCATTACTCTTATGTTGCCACGAGTAACGAATACTGAGTAAGAAATTGTTGAGAAAATAAGAGAAAAGTAAATTTTGGAGCAAAATTGGGGATAAATATAATTTTGTTAATAACTATCGCAATAATAATTTGGTGAGGTGGTACAACTACTGTTACTGGGTTCATTTTCTTGGGTTCAAAATTTGGACAAAAAGCCTATGTGAAATGGGTGGAGAAAACCAATTGCAGTCAGATCTGCACGAGAAGACATTCAAAAGAAAAATTTTCGGAAACGAAAACGAAAACGAAAAGCAAAAAAAAAAAGAAGTGCCGAAAAAGCCCAAAACACGAAAACGAAATTCGTGCAGCTCTGATTGCAATGAATTCACAACATTAAATTATACGATTTTATGTATGAATAAAATTTTTCCACTAAAAAAATAAAAATTACTCGTTACTCGTACTCGACTCGTGATTCTTAGGCAATATTCGTTACTCGTTTTACTCGTACTCGTGATTTTCTGGACTCGTCCCACCCCTTATATATATATATATTAGGGTTCAGCCCCGACCCTTCGGGGACAGGAATGTCGGGGAACGGGGAGAGCCGGGGATGGAATGTCGGGGATCGGGTCGGGGACGGCCAAAATTATCGGGGAACGGGGACCCCGATCGGGGAATACGAAAAAAATTTTAAATACATTTTTTTCGAAAAAAAACCCAATTATAAGGGTTTTTTGAAAACTAAAGCATGTACGCGTTGTAGCACGGGCCCGAGTTTTGGCTAAATTTGGTTCCGCACATCAGTGGGTTCATAAACCCCGAATGGGATTCAGGCGGTGCCGATAGGCACTGCCTGAGAAATTTTGGATTTGGGTGTGATTTACTAACGGATTTTTAACAAAAACTGGTTTTTTTTTTTGTTTTGTTAGAATTTAGATAACTTTTGAAAAATATTTAAAAAATGTTAAGAAAATTTTCTTCCTAAATTTCCTTTTTTTCCCAAATTTTCTCAACAATTTCTTGCTCAGACCCCCATTCTTACCAGTGCTTGATTTTTGTCGGTGACGCGGGGATGACATGTCGGGGATCGGGTCGGGGATGAGGCCCAAAAAGTGCTTCGGGTCGGGTCGGGGATTCGGGGACGTCGGGTCGGGTCGGGGATTCGGGGACGTCGGGTCGGGGCTGAACCATAATATATATATATATATCAATCGACAACACTTCGACCCATGATTTTGATATTCTTCTTTTAATTTTTTCGTTCAATTTTTAGTTACTTTTTTTCTATAGTTTTTTTGGACTACGAAATTCAAAAGTTGCAAAAAACAGATTGTGAATTACAATAAAAAGTGAAATATTTTATATATTAAGTTAATTTTAGAATTATAAAAAAATATTATGAATTGCAGTTGAGAATTATTTCGTTTGAATAAACGTATATTTTGTTTTTAATTTAAAAGACTTTATAATATATTTCTTGTCAAAAGTTTTCTTAAGATTTCTTCGATATATTTTCGTTGAGGTGAGATAAATGTTAATCCGTGCCAAGTCTTCGTCATTGTTAAATAGCTAAGATTTTAAAATAAACTTTATTGAATTCTCGTTCTTTTTTATTGTATTTTCAATATCTTCACTTGAACTCAGAATATTTAAGGGATTATAAAAATATGTAATTTTAAGTTTTTTTGACCTCGTTTTCCCCCTTTTATCAAAAAGGATTTTTTTTAGCTTTACGCTTTAGTTATTATTAGGGTGGGGCAAAATCGGTTTAAAACCGGTCCCCCCGGTTTTCGGTTAGGTTGGTTTTGCTACCCCCAGTTTTCCGTTTCGGTTTTTGGTCGACCCCCGGTTTTTAATATCCGTTTTTCGGTTTATTCCATTTGTAAAAAAACTTAATTTTTTGCTTCAAAACTTATTTATCCAGAAAATAAGGTGTTAAAAAAAACCATAACAAATTGCTGAAAATTGCTATATCATTAAAACCTTTTATATTAGATAATTGATATATTTGGGGTTGCCCCATTGAGCTTTTCTGTTTCGCCATGAGACTTTTTTTAAGTTTGGATATAAAACACCTTATTTCGTTTTTGTTTTTTTCATTGGTCTTAAGAGAATTAACAATTACTGGCCCTACAAATATAAGAGAAAAATTTTTCTGAAATCATACAATGGAATTTCGGTACAAAAATCACCGAAAAATGAAGGAGTACCTGAGGGTTCTGTCACGGTCCTCTCTTATGTATGATATAAATTATATTCTTGATAAAAGTTAGAATAAAATTTATTATAAAGTTCAGTAACAATTGTGGAATTTAAGAAAAAAACGCCAGCATATTTCTTTACTTGGATTCGGCATTCGAGGTTTATTGGTAATTGATTTATAAAATGCTTTTTGCTTGCAAATTCTTTTTCTAAAATTTCGTAAAATTATTCTATATTTTATTTTCAAGTTTTTTTTTTTTTACTTTTTACTTGGTTAATAAAGATTATTGGCAATTGGATATTTTCTATTTTTGAGTATTCGGCCATCATTATTTCGGTCAGCTTAAATTTTTAATGATTTCCCAACAGTCAAGAAATTTAGGCCAAACGCTGTTTTTTTTTTTTTATTTAGGGTAAATTATTAAGTTTATTTATAATTTATGGAATAGAGCAATTTATTGCCATTTTTTTATTAAAAGCATATTTAACTATTTTTGGGTATTTTAAGGTATCTCATTTTTTTTTTTTTGATTATGTATTATTTATTACTTTTTTAAATTTATTATTAACTTTCTATTTTTCTTTTCCGCAATTATCTACACAAATAATTTTATCAAAGATATTTTAATTTATTTTTTTATTTTAAATTTAGTAGAAGCAATAATTCTCTACTTCCAAAATAAAAAGATTATATACTAGCATTAAAAATATTTTTATAAAATTCTAATTTTCATTTTTATAAAATATTCTGTTATAATTGGCAAAATTTAATATTTTTTATGTGTATAAATATTTGGCATTAATTCGGTTTTCGCTTTAATTGTTACCAGAAGAGCGTTTTTGCCTCGAAATTAAAATGGTTCATAATTTGTTGTTATGCGCGTAGCCTAAATTTTAATTATAATTTATTAAGTTTAAAAAATTTATATTTTAAGGATTATAAACATTTATTACTGCTGCTTCGCTCTTTTATAGACCTATTCAAGCACGTACTAATTGTTTCGTATTAATAAATATAAATTTTTTTTAGCTTTTTAAATTAAATTATTAACGCCAATCTAAGTCACGATATCATTACGCAAGGTTTTTTGGAAATTTAATAATAATGTTATCATGCATTCAACTTGTCTAATTCTAGTCAATCTAACAATATTAAATTTAGCTGAAAAGATAGTTATTTTTTCGCATTTATCAATAAGAAATAAAAAAAGTAAAATGAAAGATCAAAATGTTATGCAGAAATATAATAGACAAAAATCAGTAATTATCGATTTACGCCCAATTCAGACGGTAGTAAAATCGGCAAATTTACCGATTTTTAACGAGATCGAATTTTACCGATCCGAAATAATCTATAAATTTCGGTAAAAATCAGTAAATTTAAAAACTCATAATTATTATTCAAAAATTTTTTTTCAATAAATAGCAGGGATGCCAAAAATATTCTCAAAAAGTGGCCAAAATATGCGTATAAACATGCAAATAAAACAGTAAAATATGCATAAAAATCGTCAAATATGCACTAAAATCATAAAATATGGTTTAAAAAATTGAAAAATAGGGGCCAAATTTAGTTAAAAAAAAAGGTTATTCCTAATAATTTTAATCGGTTGTTTATTCCGTTTGCAAAACCAAAAAATTCTCAAGAGCTAGATTTTCAAAGAAAAATAGGCTCAACCGAACAAAAAACATGCGAAAATTCAAAAATATGGCTGTAAAATTTTAGGCATACTCAAAATTTAAAATGAATTAAAAACAAAAAAAAAACTGAATATTTACCAAAAAATGGCGAAATATGCTCGAAATATGCATAAAAACCTAAAATATGCACCAAAATCCCAAAATATGCATAAATATGCAAATAAAAGTCCCCACTTTTATAAGCAAAAGACGAAATGAAGGTGTTTTTCCTACTAATTAACCCTGTAGAATCCAATATACTTTTACATATTTTTGGCATCCCTGATAATTAGAATGTCTTTTAATTACAAAACAATACTGTATATTTACTAATTTTATCAATTTTAAAAGAATCTACACAAAAAAGAAGGGTGAGCTCAGAAAAAAAATATGCTAAAGATTAATTCGCGGTTTTATTATGAGTTTGCGTTCAATAAAAAATAGCGCTTTTTTATATTAATAAATTACTTAAAGGCACGGCATATATTGTCATTAAAATTTTTAATTATTAAATGTTTTATTATTATTATTATTTTATTTGTTTTCCTTAAAATGGTCTTAACATTTATTAAAAAAACAATAATTCAGTTTAAGGTTAAAATTTATCTTAATATATTTTTCCTTAGATTCATTAGGTAAGCCAATTTACTTTCAACCATTTCGTTATTATTGCATCTGACAGTTTCTTAGAAATTTTGTTATAATTTTGATGCTTTTGCTTTTCAAGATGAAAATATTCTTTCTTTGATTTTATTTATATTAAAGTTTTTGCTTTCATAATAATATTAAAGCATGCTGTAACGTGGAAGAAAAGAAAATTAAAAATATTTATTGAAAATCAAAAATAAATATACCTTGCACAACAGGATAAAACAAAAATATTTTTTAAACTTTCATTATTTGATTAATTCCTAAGCAAAATTTAAAAATTTTAGTTTGAAAACTCCTTTTTCCGTTTGCTCGGTCAAATAAATCAATGAATGGAAAAGGAGGAAAAGAATGAATGAATGAATTTGGGAGTTCTCCCTTCTGCAATCCTCTGACCTCCATCCTTACCTCATCAGTCATCACCAACTCCTACTTTTAATTTGGCCTCAATTTGATTGATTTTTAATTATTATATGCAGAAAGCGACAGAAAAAAGAAATAAATTAGAAAAAAGTAATAGAAATTTTAAAACAATACATATACCATTTTTTCTCCAATTCTCTAATAAAAGCACACCTGTCCTTTTTTTTTTTGAATTCTTTGCCAAATTTTATGAACAATTTTTAATGAATTTTGTCATTCAAATGAAAGTACCTTCCCATAGAAGAGCAAAAAATTAGAAAATAAAATGAGCGCAGCTTCCTTCTAACACAAACTGACAAACTGTCGTTCAACGACCGTTTGTCAGTAATCGGCGACCGAGTACGAAATAGTTTATAAGTTTGGAAAGGATAAAAAATATATTTATTCTGAGATTAATTTATACAATGCATAAATTTAAATGAAAAAGCCATCTTGTATTAAATATTTATATATAACAAAAATACAAATGAATATATAAAACAGAAATAAAAAAAAAACTAATAATGTTATTTAAATCAAGGGTCATAAAATATGGCTATTAAGATTGCAGAAATGAATGTTATCCGTTCTAAACCTGACCTTTAATAAAATTTAAGTCTAAATTAAATAAATTATATTTTCTATACTAAAAGCATAAAAGAAAAACAGTATAAAAACTTATTCATTAAGATAAGTTCCAAAAAATTACATACTATTGGAAAAAGCTGAAATCCAAATTTTAATTAGCATCTCAATAAATAATTTATTAAAAATATAATTTTAAAAGGACAACTGATTATTTTTTTTAATTTATTGCTTGCCTTTTTTTTAATTTAAAAATATATATAGGAATTTATTCAATACTATTGATAATATGGAAACAAACTTTTGAAAAAACAAAATAATGATAAAAAAAACTTATTTAACTGCTTAGATAAACATTCTGAAGTTTATATAATTGTTCGAAAGTTTAACAAAAAATTAATAAAACCAAATTTTGTATCAAAACAATGTAGCTTATCAAAATGACATGATGAGTTTTCACCTCTTGAAAGATAAAGTTATATAAAAAATAACTGTAAAAATGGAGGAAATAATAAAGAAAAAGAAACCCCGAAATAAATGGTAAATAATTTTGAACTTCTTGAAATAAAATAAATATTAAAGCATAAGTATTTAAGAAGTTGTAAAACTTTTTTTAAAATATTATAGGAAAAAAATAGATTTTATTGCCCAAATAATTTCCGCAGGTTATCCTATCTAGTAGAGCCCGGAACAGGACTAGATCCCGACCGGATTTTCCCGGGATCCTGATCCGGATCCGGGTGTTTTTGGAAAAATTGACCCGGACCCGGAGTCTGGAAAAAACAGGATTTTTAATCCCGTAGTCTTGTCCGGTCTAATTCTCGAATCCGGGTCCGGAATCCGGATCCGGACAAATTTGACTACGGTAAACCGGATTTTGTTTTTTTCTTATTTTAAATTTGTTTTATTTTGGATGTATGTAATTTTGTGTGGTATTTTTGACCGCAAAAGCACTTTGTCAGAATTTTTATTTATCAAGAAAATCCAGAATATTGTTATTTTTTACAAAAAAAACTCATCATGTCCATCTCATCCATACCCAACTCATCCATATGGGGATCAGTTTGGTATGGATGAGATGGGCATGGATGAATTGGGTAGGAATGAGTTGCGTTTGGATGAGATGGGTGGGACCCTAATAATTTAATTAGGCGAGGCTATCCAGAACAATAATTTTTAACACAAAAATATTTTTAACAAATTTCTTCAATAATATTTATTAGAAAAATAAAATAGAATTGTACCGCAGCAGGAACCGAAGCAAGGAATGAAAACAAACAGCTTTAAACCCAATGAAAACGTATCAAAAGCAACAAATTTTCCATTCAATAAAGAAGGGAAAAAACTTCTTTATTTACAACATTGAAAAATTAAAAAAAATATATAGGAATAATGCAATTATTATCATTAAAAATTTTACTATTGAAAAATAACGAGTAGCATAACATGCCGGGCATATTGTGTTCATGGCGTAAGATAAAAGAGAAGGCGTAGACACACCATCCAAACGAAGTTTTTAGAGAATTTTGTGCTCTATCTGTTGGCTTATTGGTTTTTCTCAAAAAAATTTTTCCAACCCCCTAGGATTTTTTTCCGAATGTTTCAAGCCATTTTCGAGTTTTTCGGTTCGACATGAAGAATGGATCTAACAAAGTTGTTTTTAGGGCTCTACTAAAAAAGTTAAAGGATCATGTAAAAAGTGGTCCTATTCTAATGCAACACCCCAATTTGGGAAAAAAATACATAATATTTTTTTCCCGTCATCATTTCGACTTCTCACTTTTGAATTTTAATATTTGCGGAAATGCTACGTACAGATAAAATTTCAGCTCGATCGGTTCACGGGAAGTGGTTAAACTTACAAAAAACTGGGTGGTCCTATTCGAATGGAACACAGTGTATTGTAATTTTAAAAAATGTTGGTAAAACGACGAATCTAAATCAACTAATTTTATGCCAATCAAACAAAAAAGGTAATATATAAAATATAAAATAAATTTTGTATTCTGTGCTCGGTATTTCAAATGGTAACTCCCACTGCTGACCCTTGTCACCAATTTGGCCTACCGTGGCAACTTATTTTGTGCTCTGCTGCAGCACAATTTTGAGAATAAATAAGAAATTATAAATTTTAAAATATTTGCGTTTGAAAACGAGGACCCAGTCCTGGTTTTGGCGAAAACCCCGGTCCCATACTTTCCTATAATTGCTGAGTGATCATTTATGAATGAATTTTGGGCGCGTTGACTGTATTTTTAAACATTTAAACTTGGCATAATTTTTACATGAAATTTTCAAAAAATCCGGACGGATCCAAATCCAGTTTTATGAAAACAAGATTCAGGAAAATTTTTGAAAAAGGTCTAATCAGGAAAATTCCCACAGGAAAATTTTGAAAAATGAAAAACCGGTACCGGATCCCAGCGGTAAATTTTAGAATTTGAAAATCAGGTTTCGGATCCGGGAAACCAGTTTGCCTAACCCTATTTATAATCATTCGCAAAATAATATTATCCAAACCAAAATAAAAAATAAAAAGATTAAAAAATTTAGTTTTCTACAATTTTTCCGGATTTCATTAAAATTGCTTAAAATAGTCCCAGTTTAGCCCCGGTCTTGATTGAAAAACAAGGGGCCCGGTTCTAGTCCTGAGAGTTCCTGGCCCAGAATGTCTTTGCCCCGGGTTTGCCAAAATCCCCGGTCCCTATCTACTCTACTAAAATGATCATGATGAACCAAAAAAACACCAAAGAAATATGTAACGAAAAAATTTATAAACGAGTAATACGTTTTCAAAAGTTTTTATGTAGCACAAAATCGAAGTGTTTACCAATAATATCCATTAAGAAAGAATTTAATAAAATTATTAAAAATATTAATCATTCTAAATTAATCTTATTGAATCTCGAATTCAAAAAAAGCCAGCTCGTAAACCCCTGTGGGCATGGTACGGAACAAAATAGTCCGGAAATGATTTTCTCGAAAATATATAAATGCAATATAAAAAAACAACTTATGAAATCCCTTGCTGATATCGAGAAGATAGTAAAACAAAATAAGTGCATTGAAGTGAAATCCCTCTTAAGATCTTTTTGCAAGGGAAAAATTAATTAATATAATTTTTTTATCAAAATTTATTATCAGATTTAAAAAGGATAAAGAGAAGCGCAAAAATTAGAATGCCCTGAAGAAAGCTCATCCCACCTCTTCAATCTAATGTTGCGATAATCTTGACGCGAAGAAAGGAGGCAAGGGTAAATATGAATAATTTTTTATGATAAAAGGCAAGTTAATATTTTCTAAAAAATTAATATAGATCTAATAATTTTTGTTCCTATTAAGATTATAAGTCATTAATTGTACTTGTATAATTCAAAAGTGATTTTATTTAAATTTTAAGGAAGCTTTTCTCATTTTTTAAACAATTTTGTTTTAAATTATTTATGTTATTTTAAAATTTTAGTCGCAAAAATGAGATGGCATGACCAAATCAGGTCCGTAAAATCCGAATCTGGCCTTAGATTTGACCTATCTTTGCTACCTGAGCTTGTACTGTTTCAGACCCCTTGAGGAAGTTCAAGCAGTATAGACTCTGGAAAGCTCTGGTTTTCGTTTCTAAGGCTAGGTTTTGATTCAGCAAGTTTTATTTCATCAAGTATGCTTGATTCAATGCTTTTCTATGGCCGTACAATAATTTTGTAATATGGTGGGTTTTGAAAAATGCCATTTTCAGAGACCATTTTCTAACCAGCCCTTCAACATTGAACCGACAGAGATAAAAAAAAATGCCTTCTTTTATTCTTATAGTGCTGACTTTGCTCTATTCAATGCATATTTGTTTTTCTCTGTATCTCAATTTATGGTCATATTATCATCTGTGAAATATACCTACCCCAAAAATGACAGCTTTTAATTTTTAGCCTCTAACTCACTGAATTCTAAGTCAGTGGGATTGATCTTTTGCCTTAAAAATGGCAACAAATTATCGATAATAATGGCGGGTATTTTGAATCATGGTTGTGTTTTGTTAAATTAAAAAACAATATTTTTTTAATAAAAAAAATTTGGGTATCAAAAATTATGTTCCACCCTAAATATATATTTTTTTTTTACAAATTTAGCCTATTGAATTGGCTTATGTTTTTTTACTTTAAATTTTATAATAATAAACATTGAAAATAAGAAATACATTTTTAGGTGAAAATTAGTTTAAATAATAAATAACAATTTTTAATAGATTACTAACGGTCTAATTTTAATCAATCTTTTTAATTATAGAATTCAAAAACAAGTTATTAGGATATTGAGTTACTAATCGAATTTGTTTACATTTCATAAAATTTAGCTACATAAACAAAACTTAAATTAAACGAGGATACATAAAATCTAATAAGAAGTATTTAAAATATAATAATCAATATTTCAGTTAAAATATGGTTGCAATTTCCATCTGGGTCGGGATTATTTAACCAAATTAAAAGAAACATTTAAACGAAAGATAATTTGTTTATTATTTAAAAAGGATTGAATTGATCCTAAGTAAGTTATTATAAACATAAATTAAATAAAGAAGTAATATATAGCGCGATTCTATTTTAATATACAACCGAAATATCAAAAAAAGAATTTAAATTGCATCTTTTATGGCGCGAAGTAAATTATGAAAGTTAGTTTATGGCTGTTTATTTGATTATACAACGCATTCTTAACAATAGAAGAGTAAATAAAAGAGATTATTTTGCTGGTTACGTGTTATAAGATGGAAATGGTCGTGATAAAAATATAATTCAAACTAAAAAAAGGAAAACAAATGAATTTGACTTCAGATCAAGACAAACTCTGAATTATTTTTTGATCAGAAGTTCATTTGGCGCTTATTTTTCAGTAAAGTGTGATCATGATCGTTTAGCTCTTCTCCATCACAGCGCCAACAACACACAAAGGCCGAACACGGCTCCGACGGCAAGGAGAAACCGTAATTTTTTTTTAATCCAATTTTAATTTTTATTTGAATTAGTTTTGCCAATGGCGGCTTCGTTCACACACCTGCTCCTGCTCATGACCTAATTTATATTATGCCAAAAAGTGAAATTCTAAACAAAATTCTAAGAAAAAAAAATTTTACCTCTTAACTTTCATAAACATAAATAATACCACTTCAATTATTATAATAAAAAATTGATGCATTAGGTAGTGATCGTAAATGCGATTATATATTAAGCATATTAATTTTCAAATGAACTTTTTTATTCGGAATTATCATAACAAAGTGTAGAAGGAAGTGTTAATGTTATAACACTCACTCTTACATTGAAAAATACATACATTAGGAATCAACAAATCTTTAAGACAAAAAAATAATTTTATTTTTCAAAAGGGAAAACAAATTACTAAATTTTAATTAATTAAAATTAAAATGGAACAATTGTTTATGTTAAACATAAAAATAAATAAGTTCAAACTTAGATGCACAAATTTGAAATGTTCTCAAACTCAGCAATACCGTTTGAAAGTTTTAGAATAAAACCATTTAAAAATAAAATAAAGAAGCATTTCTATCGGCAGCACTTTTCCGGCTTTCCTTAGAAAATATTTAAAAAATGGGCAATTATTGTATCACCCAAAAAACACAAGAACAATTATCTTAATAAAATAAAGGTAATTTCTTTCTTGTCCGGAAATACCTCTTTTTAAGTAAAATAATTAAATTAAAAAATGCAATAGAAATAGTAATTCTTACAGTCATAATAAATAATGAAATTTTTATTTATTTATCAACCTAGAGGCTTTTCATCTGCGAGCCCTGGTTATGACTAATCAATTCGAAACTTCAGTCAAAATGGTGGTTTTAAGAAACGCGCCAGCACGTGTTTTAAACAGGGCTCCCAGATAAAAATTTTCTAAATTCTCATTTGAAAGGGCAAAAAAGCCTCATTTCGGATTAAAAAATTATAGTAGAATTTTTTCAAAGACAAAAAATAATAAAAATGAATAATGTTTGTGTCTTTCCCTCTACGCTTCTTTTTTTATTTTAAAACATTTAAAGAGGCAGGGGCCGGCGATGCTCTTAAATACGCCTGGCGCCGAAGGTGGCGCGGAATAACAACAACCCTATTTTTAATAGTTCAAAGGTTGAAGATAGCAGTTAAATTTTAATTCAATTTATGAGTTGATAATCTTTTTAAATATTTTATTTTTCAAACTAAAGGTTATTTTTATACAAACTTGTAACTAAGAATAATGTAACATTTAGAAAGGTTAACTTTCTGTTGTGATGCATTTCATGTAAATTGATATAAAAGTCAAGAAATATTCTCATTCTGATTCCGAAAGCAGAGCAGAAAGTTAAACCAAAATTTAACAATTCAGTTCGAGTGACATATCTATAGCGTTATCTTAAGCTAGGATGATTAGAAAAAAAAAAAACTGGTAAATACATAGGATAATAAAAAAATTAATTTACAAGTAACAAAAAAAAAAAAGCAAAATTATAAAGTTAACTTACTACTCATAAAAAGCATGAGTAAAATTTGGAATACAAAATTGTGTCAAAAGAAAATTACCAGGTAAAAAATAAAAATCTTAAATATTTTATAATAAATTCTAAATGAAATACTGTTTCTCATAGGGATAACGAAAAAATATGTGAAAGGAATAATTTAAAATAGACCAAAAATTATTTTTCTGTAAATTTAAATGAATTTTCTTGCATATAAAATTCAAAATAAATACAAATAAAATCGGCGTCATCAATTATTTTAAATGAGTATCAAATAAAATGCGTCATTTATATTAGATTACATAGTTTCATTTTCCATAATCATTTTGAGCAATCTGAGAGAAGTAATTTATTATTTTTTAATTTTGAAAAAATAAGGGTCGGCGGTGGCGGTATGCGCCACCGAGCAAATTCCGTACAATTTTTGCCATCGGCGCATGCTATTTACTTTTTAATTTTGCAGGTTAAACTGCAGCAAAGTTTTCTTTTAAGATCATACCGAGCGTTGAGCAGTCCGAATGCCAAATGATCCGAGTGTTGAATAGCACTCAAAAGATCCGCGTCGCAGCAAAAAAATTTACCCAAAAATTGAGTAATTTGTAAATAAACCCTAATTTTAATGAATGCTTCATAACTTAAGCATGTAAAAATTAGGATTGTTTAGCGCCATTGGGCATTCGGGTCCTTTGACACCGTTATTCAATGTCCGAATTAACCGTTTAAAATTATTTAAAATCAGATTAAAATTTGTCCATAAATGCTCTCTTATTTTTGATCATTTGCATTCAGTGTCTGCCTTTGTGGTATTTTAGTTGAAACTGAAATAAAAACAAAATTTATTTCAATCCAAACAAGCGTCATTACCATATACTGAAAAGGCTTTTGGCACAAATTGCAGAAATATAAGTCGCCAGTGTGCATACGGTGGAAATGCTTCTAAGATAAAATTTAAAATACGGCAGATGCTATTTAATAGTACAAGAACTATTCGGCTTCCCGAAATCGAAAAACTGTCTAAAATCCAATTACTGATGGTTGAAGTTTTTTATTTTTAATTGAAAAAATATAAAAAAGTTTAGAAGATACAAGAAGCCGACGGGCCGGTTTGTAATTTTAAATATCACATAATAAAAATCACTATTTTGCACTATTTTTACCAGTTTCTTTTTCGATCTGTTCTTTGACAATATGGCGAATTGTAGGCTCCTACAAATAAAATGATTATTTGTTTCAGCATATTAAAATCACATGGAGAGGAATTAATGTTGGCAAAAAAATCGCCCCTTATATACCTAATCATTTTACTTTGTTTGTTTACATTATGAAATTTGCCCGCGCGATCAAAAAAAGATTATGAAATTACTGCCTCGTTAGTTGTATTGGTAATCCGGACGAAAGTTAATTTTACACTCAAATCGCAGGCTTAAATCGATTGCAATTGTCTAGGCAAGGACTTTGATGCGCTACCCTAAAAAAAAAAGCCAAAGAGAAATATTTTGCCTATGGTGCTTGATATTGAAATTAAATTAATATGAGAATCGGTATAATCACTTAACTTTTGTTTTTTTCATTTATACGAAATTCATTTGGGTATATGGTTCTAAGTTTGGCAAATCCATGCATTAGCTCATCTCATGCCTTTCATTAATACGCTTATTTACATGTTGTCAAATTTACATATCCAAGCATTAGCTCATATCATGCCTTTCATTAATACGCTTATTTACATGTTGTCAAATTTACATTATGTCCAATGGATGGACAAATTTAACCCGTTCTAACATAAAAGGGGTATATAAGCGTTAAATAGAAGTCATTATTTGTATGAAAATTTGATTTGAATTCAAAGTATATTTGCCGTTGAAATGATCCGCCAATCAAGAAGCGTGCCTAATCTTCGGTCAAAAAGAGCTACTTCCGGCGAAAGACGCCGTGTGCGTTTTTTTGAGCGGATGGTGGACTATATAGGCGGCCCAACAATGATAGTGACACCGAACCCGTTTATTTTCGGCGGCAGATACATAGCTTCAATTCGGCTTCAAAAACAAAAAAAATGGCAAATTTTGTCAGGTTTGCAGTGGTTGCAATCGCCTTGTTACAAAAGCGCCGATACATCTGTCTGGGTGACAAACTGCGCGTCAAAAATAAAAAATAAAACGCGTCAAGAATTGCGAGATGAAAAAAGCGATATTAAGCAAAACAAAGGGTCACGGGCACGATGAGTTGGCCTTCAATCTCCATCCTATGTTCCAAATTTTATTCTAATTATCACTCAGAATCCCCATCTATTCACCCTCAATTAACTATGAGGAATTACAAAAGGCATTTCCAATAGTCGAATTAAAATGTGACAACTTGTTGAAATAATTATATAATAAAATTTAGTGAATGAAATCATTTTTAAAATATAAAACATTCAAAAAGTTATTTGCTCATTTGACATAAGTAGTGTATGGCACATTAATCCGGTGTAAATTTCAGGCTAACCTAAGAAAAAAACCCCTCTCTCCTCCCCTTCCACTATCATCCGCCCCAAATTTTGAAGCGAAGTTCAATTTTTTTTCTTCCCTCACGCGTTTTTTCCCTCCTTCCCTTCCATTATCATCCGCCCAAATTTCTTACAACTATTGATCGAAATGGCGAATATTTAAAAAAGCGAGTAGCATATAGGATCAGTGTTTATAAATGTGTAATAAAAACGGTGCTTCTATGGTAATATGTGAAAAAACGATAATATGGAGAGAGGCTATGTAAAAATGAAAAATAGTGAAAACGTACCGAAAGAAATAACCATTGACCTGAATAATATCATATGTTCGGATTCGGGTTCCCGATAAAAAAAGGTAGAAAAAGCGAAGATATGTCCAACATTTTCATATACCCTATTTATTTTGGCATATTTTTTTGGTTTTCGTAAGATGTTTTCCGTTTATATGTTATTTATAACGAACCTTTATATATTTCAAAGGTCTGGGATCTGCGGCACGTACAGAAAGAGATGCCGGAAAAGGTGGATTATTCGGGATTTTGAAAAGCGAGCAGCCCTGTCCATCCGAATATCTTTTCCAAATGGGAGTAAGCTCCTTATATCCCCGCCGTTCCGCTTCTTGTAAAAAAACTCTTGTTAAATCCTCCACGTTCATGGTTACACTCGTTGGAAAGCATTCGTAATGCGCGTCCATTTACCAAATCTCAATCAACAACGACTCTTGCGTTCCATGCCACAGCCACACTACACCCAATGTTTACAACTTCATGGGCAGACCCCTCGAGGGTTATAATTCCTTGATTTTGACGTTGAAGAAATTTATGCCGTAAAAATTCCGAACACACACTATACAGGGGCAGGAGTTGCATAATCGCACGCCAAAAAATCATCCAATTTTCAGAAGTTATTGTATACCTCAATTCTTTAATAAATGTTTGTGGGAACAAGACACCGCCTACTATATTTTGGTTCCAGGTCCATCATTTATATTGATCGACCGCAGAAAATTATCTTCAAGATGTATGGGTGCAAATATGCCATTTCTACCAAAAACATAGAAAGGTTCAGTAATCCCGGGTATCCGCCGATAATCAGCAGACAATATCTTAAGAAGGCAGCCAAGGCATTCACCAAGTGGCACTTTTATTTTCGCCGGAAGCTCCTGATAATAATCATTTCATCTGGCACGCTCCCCAGAAAGTCGTTTCCAATTCATCCATATGCACTATGGACGTATCGGACTCGCGCCAATATGCGGAAACGATGTTCTAGAATTTTCTTCAAGAGAGGGACGCACATCAAAAATACTTTCGCGTAGGTTCGATATATTGAATCTGAGTGTATTTTGCTAACAGAGGTGTACAAAAAAAGCTCCATTTTTATAAATTTTTAGATAAATTTGAGAAAGGATATGCAAAAGGTACCGGGAGACATTTGAAAATTTTCGTGTGATTTGCTAATGAATTTGGGCCTAAAAATGAATATTGTTGTAAATTTTTATCAAAAAATCCCCAAAATCATCAAAAATGATCACTTTTCTCAAAAAACATCAAATGATTATAATCATCATTTGAAACAAAAATTATTATTGACCCCTCAAAACCATGGTCTCTGGCAGCCCTGGTTTAAGATAATCGGATTGGACTTCAAATTTATTTTTAGATATATAGAACCCAAATTCTATAGACCATTACTCCCAACAGGTAGATTGAACAAATACGCGCCAGCATTTTCGACAATTTTATAATTCTTTTCGATTCCGTTCATTAAAAAGTCGAATCCTTCCTCATTAAAATCATCAGCCGAAAAAGTTGGCACTTACTAATTGTATTGTATCATTTAAATATAACAAATATTTTAAATAAAAAATCTAAAAAATTAAATATTTAAACATTCATTCTAACTTTCATCCAGGGATATGAATATAGATAGAAAATAAGTAATCGAAAGGAGTAATAATTATCATCCATTTTTAATCAATTGTTTCATCTTTTGCGCGCTCTTTGCATTTTTTCTGGGACGTCTGCGCTTCATCGCAATAAATTCTCTTATCATCAAGGAATTAGAGGATTTTGCAGATAAAAAGACAAAATTTGAATGGTAAAAGTCTTAATAAATCAAGCGAAAATTTATGGGAGAAGGAATTATTAATACAAAGAATAAACATAGATAACGATTTTTTGAACAAATGGAAGTTTTTTTTAAACTAGGTTAAAGCCGAAATCTGGTTTCTCGTCAAAAATTCTCTCTGATATTAATAAAATTATAAAAACTATTTACCAACAAAAAATGTTTTGTTTGACATGGACATTAGTAGCAAGGAATCTATTTGAATTTCGGCTGTGTCTAATTCTCTTTTAATTCCAAATTCCAGATGTTTGGGGAAGAGATGCATAAGTTGTCAATTCGACGGCACCCCCTGGCACACGTATTGAAACGGCCGGCTTCATCGGGGACCGAGAGTTGTTGTTGGCTGATTCTAGAATATGGGTACGTGATATCAACCTTTTAAAACTTATCAAACCCAAAAATTCGCCATTCATAAAGAATGAAACACGGTTGAATTTTTTGTTGTTGAGACACCCCACCGTATCGCCGGTGGAAAACGCTTGCGTTTTCCTGGTTAGAAAGCCATCCTAAAATACTTCGCGGTTCGATTCAAGCGCTCATGTGTTGTTTGCCCAGCTAACCATTTGCCCTTCAGGAAGTTTGTCTGGCGCAAACCCAACGGTCACTGTTATTCTATAATATAAAATGGTTTTGTATTTTATAGTTCTCATGTCTTTAATTTTCTTTACTTTCTCTATTTATAATTTCTCATCTTCCTTAGTTTTAACTAGTGTAGTTGTTTGATTAAAATAAAAGAATTTTAAGATTTTTATTTTTTATTCATTTTTTGTATGATTCATGTTTCTCATTTATTTTATTTATTATTCTCTCCCTCATTGGTATAATATATATTATTAAAATTCATAGAAAAAAATAAATTTTTTCATCCTTTTTTTACATTTTTATTTGAAAGCATACAATGGTAGAAAAATTTTAATAAAAGAAATATATTTAATATTTTATTTTATTTATAAATAATATTTTATTTTATTTGCCTTATTCTTATTTTTAAATTGTTCTAAGTAAAAAAAGAGATTTTAGAATTTTGAGTTTCCTCTTTTTGGCGGAATATAATTTGGTCAAATATGAAGACATTATTTTAAAATATTAATCCCCAATGCCCATGCCGCCGTTTATTAATTATTTTGTTTTCTGTTTATTTCCACCTCGGGTCTTGTTTAATTTGTTTTATTTGAACCTCCTCTGATATTTTTTATTTTTCTGTTCCGTTTTTCTTACATTGTGTTCTTTTTGGTTTTCTTTTCTCTGTTTTTTATTTATATTTAATTCATTCGCACTTTATTAATATTTGTCATTATATTTCAATTTTTGTTATTTTATGTTTTACTTTATCTTTTTGTTTTCTTAATTAAAAATTTCTATAATTAAAGTAATTTTTTTTCTTAATAATATTGAAAATTAAAAAAGTGTTTTCACGTGTCCAGCGACATCACGAATATTTCGCTATACAAAGTCAGTATATTCCACTCCTTTCATTTGTACATTTTTATTTGTTTAATTCAGAATAATTGTGTGTTTACAGGGACGAGGATGTTTTAAAAATAGCATTTTTTATTATTTTTATCTATTCGATTATTGCGTTAATTACAGTTCTAAATCTGTGTAAGATCTTGTCTCCCTTTAGATATATTTTACTCAGAAAGAAAGTCGAAGGACAAAAAGTGCAAAATTCGCTGAATTTCAAATAATTGTCAGAATTTTTCTCAGACACAACCCAATTAAATATTTTTAGTATAATTCGATAACTCTTAATTGAATCTATTAGCTTGCTGAACTTCACAGAATTTATTCTTTTTTAAAAACTGAAATCGATTTCTTTGTTCTAAAATATGTCTGTAAACTACTTCAATATTATTTCCCTTCGTCAAAAATATTTATAAAAATATAAAAAAAATGAAAAACCACATTTTCTGGAAAATAAAAATTTACGTACAAAAATTTTGCCCAAGAAATTGAAAGATGCCATCAAAATGGTGCGGAAGACGAGCTTTATCATGGTCTCGTTCTTGACTAAGCATATTTATAGCATAATGAGGTTGATAACAGCTACTAGCTTTCAATGCCCTGCTTAATTGCTTGTAGAAAAACAGGATATTACTGCCACAATAATTTTAAATTTTGCTTCTAAATAAAAAAAAAATTATTTGCCAAAAATTAAATTGTGAACTTTTAATATTACTTCGATGCACTTATAATGAAATTTTTTTTGTGTTTAAAAAAATTTGTGACGCGGAAAAATTGATTAGTTGGCCAAATAAAAGGCATAAAAAGGTAAAATAAGTAATGTTTGGTAATTTGATTCTTCGGTAACAGTAACGATAAAATCGGTGATTACCGATCTGTCAATTAAAAAAAAACAAGAATTCAATTATTTCTGCTTGTTTCATTTAGATCATTTATAGTCGAATGAAAATCCTAATTGTGAAAATTTGTCGCACCTTGTATCAACTCTTTGAAATTGTATTTGAAATTTAATTCCTTTTTTTTATTTTGGCATTTCTGACTTGAATGTGTTTTGGACATTCCGGGATTTTTCTCAATGTCTAAAATTAGAAAAAAAAAACCACAAAAATATGAGCCTTTTGCATGCGATTTGAAGCTTCTATATAATGTGTAACCCTATCTTAAAATATTAGGTAACAAAATTATCACCAGTAAATTCTGTATATATTTTATTTTTGTTTATGCTATTCTTTGGTCTATAAGAAATTAATTATATATTATATAAGGGAATTGCTAAATTATAAGAAAAAATAAACCTAAAGTACAAAATGTACCCAATCCTAGCAACCGTACTCTTTCGGTTGGAGAAAATTTTGGGAATTTTTACTTTTTTTTAAATTTTGTTGTAGGCGGAATAATTCAGTCCCGCGGCGAACTCGTCAGGTGGTGCCTGGAGTGACAAGTTTTTTTTCCATATTTGTAGAGCATTTCCCGGAATATCGAATGGTGTAACATAGTTTGAAAAATTTTCAGGAAATTTCGAGCTAGGCCCCTAACTAATTTTCACTGAAATTAAATGTTTTTTTATTATTCTTTAAGTTTTTTTAAATATAAATTTAATTTGATATTGCTGATCAAATTAAAAAAATGTCAAAAAACCCAATAGTCCCCACTACGGTATTAAACGAGTGCACTTTAGGAACAGCGGCATTTGTTAAATTAGTGCATCCTAATTATGATTTTAATGCCTTAAATAATTAATTGTATATTCCTAAGAAAAAATTTAAACCCACACTAATCAACGCTGACAAAAAATAGGCCATGGCGCGCGGAAAGTGTTCTGCCGCGTCGTCTACCGTGTGCAAAATTAAGCGTGCCAAATGCCATTCCTAAATTAGAAAATCCTCAGTTTTACAGTTTAGTTGTACCCTTTCAGCTCAAGCAAAATTTGAGTCAACCCAATGAATTTGTATGTCTTAGAATTATAAAAAAGGCGCGAACATTTAGTCATAAAAATCCCAAAAAGTCGACTTAAAAAGTCTTACAAATCGCCAAAAAGTTACGAAAAGTCGTATAAATCGAATAAAAAGGCACAAAAGAAAATGCCGAAAAAAACGAAAATATGCACTTTTGGAAAAAATTTTTAGTCACATTGAAAAGCGGAAGTTTTTTTATCACAGAAAATAAGTGAAATAAATATAAAAATTATTAAATAACGAAATATTTAGAATGAAATTTTTGTGAAAAAACAATAAATTTTGGGAGATATTTTCTGGAAAATTTTTCCATTCTTAGTGGTATACTTTTCAAATTTTAAAAGACTGTTTTTGTGGTATATATTATTCATTTTATATGGCATTTTTGTTGCGAAAAAAGTAATTATAAAATTCCAAAAAGTGCAAAACGATCAAAAAAAGTCAAATACAATGTGCTAGAAAAAGGCCAAAAATACTTACGACTAGATGCAAAAAAACTTATTTCCTGAATCAAAACTCTCAAACATAATTAAAAAATAAAATAACATTAACCATTAACTTGACTGTATAGTCAGCATCTTGTAAGAAAATTGACAGCTATTGGAAATAAAATTTATTATTTTATAAATACATATACATTAAATTTAGCTTAAAATAATTATTTAGCAAATAATAAAGCATTTAAATTCAAAGATGAGCCTTAAATGTGTGGGTGGTTTGAGAGCCTGAAGGCGTGCACACCCTTTCGCTGGTATAAAAAAATTAAATGTGTTTAAAATATTTTATAATACCTATCTCATTCTTATTTATTTAGAATAAAATATTCAAACAGAAAAATACATCAAATATAAAAATTAAGAAATAAATAATTAAATTGTTTTATAATAACTGTTTTTAAAATTTATGCTCGAATTTATTTTAATATTAATTTATTTAATTTCTTACGACAAAATTTTTATATTGCTATAACTAATAAATTTTTGCTATTTAGACCCAAAAATACATTATAAAAATTCCTTCCACGCCAAATGGAAAAGAAATTGCCATTTTTTTTTGCTCCTCCTTTTCCCACTAATAGTTATTATTGGCCAAATGACCTAAGAATTTGCTTTTCAATTCTGTCTTCTATGATTTAAATCTTCAGACATGCTATATAATGTTATCATATGATAACTATAGTAAAATGAATTTAACTTAACAAAAAATTTAATATGAAACAGATTGTCAGGGAACATTGCCAAACTTGGAATATTTAGTTGGGTTGTCAATCCAACCCTCCCTCATTCAATGTTATTAACCGAATTTTTGAAAAAAAAATAAAATTAAATGCAAAAAAGTTATTGAATGCAAAAAAAAAAGCTTTTTCCTACGCCAAAACTTTCAATCTGCTAAAAATTCTGGCATTTTTTTTACTAATTGTGTATTAACTAGTGATATTTGTATTTCTGGAATTTTCGATAGCACCCCTTGTTAAAATTATCTCATTTAATTATGTTTAATTTATGCTTTAGAAAGTTTCTTTTTAATTTTTGTTATTTTCCATCTTTTTCTTTTTTTTTTTCCGCAGTGAGCATTTCAAAATGCTAAATATAATTTCTTTAAAAATAAAAAATTGCTTTTTTATTTACATTTTCGTTTAAGCCTAAAAACTAATTGGAATGAATTTGGTGAATTTATGACTGAGACTTTGTTCTGTTTTTATGTACTGCGCGGAATTCTAGGGATACAAATACCTATTGAATAAAACTTATGAGTCAAATATGTACCATTATAAGTAAATAAAAATGCCAAAATAGCATCAAATAGGTACAAAAATTTTTTATTAACGATTTTTTGCAGTAAAAATGGTCTTTTCTTTTACAAATCTGAAATTTTTCTAGGTTTCGGCCGTAAATCTCATTCAAATGGAAGGGGAAAAATTTTAATAAATTCCATATTTGTCAAAAAAAAAAATTGGGTTTAAGGGGTGATTTTTTTAAGAAAAAGTTCCTGTTTTTAGGGGTATACCTTTTTTTAAATTTTAAAAGCCCATCTAGGGGGTCTATTTTTCATTTTTTATGGCATTTTCCTTATGATTTTTCTCAAAAACCTGAAAATATGTACCAAAAATGTATGTAGTGTGTCGAAAAATCCCGAAATATGTAAATAAAAGTCCCAACTTTTATAAGCAAATGCAAAAAAGAAAGTGCTTTTCCTACTAATTAGACCGTGTAGAATCCAGGAAAAAAATATGTATTTGCATAAAAATCGAATCCCTACTTATGAGAACTAATAATAAAATTATAGCAAAACAAATTATTATTCGGCGAAAAACGATTATATAAAGGCAAAAGAATTTTAATTATCAAAATGAAAAAAACGAAAATTTATAAAAAATAACAATAAGTAAAACATTAGATTCGAATGAAACATTAACTTTAAAGAAACTTTGCCAACTTAAGAATATATTTTGGTTGAGTTTTCAATCCAACCCTAATACAATTTTATGAATTCAAACTAATTTAAGTGCAATAAAAAATAAGCGAAAATTTTATTAAATGCAATAGTAATTATGATACTAATAAATTTTAAAAAAGGTTTTGTTAAAAAAATAATAATAAAAAAAATAGAGAAAAATTTAAAGAATAAATAAAGCTTTGCTAATCTATTGTACATTTGCCGAAAAATTAAATTAATAAAAAATAGACTTTTCGAAATGAGGAAATTAAAATTTAGTTTTATTTATGAATTGTATTTTTTTTGCTGATTGATTTTTCTACCGATATTTTTCAATACTAAAAAATTGTTTCCAAATCAAAACTTTCAATCTGTTATAAAACACTGGCATTTAAGTTTTCAAGATAATTTTATTCATATAGTCTCACATCTATGAATCTTACAAGAAAATGAAAGTGATAAAAAATAAATTTATAATTTTTAAAGATACAAATAGAGCTAAAAATTTTGCATTATTATAGCAAATCACAAAACAGTGAAACCAAAGGAAAAAACAAAATAAATAGTGATTTTTTTACAAGCAAATAATAAGAAACCAAAAATATGAGTTGGCAATAAAAATTAATGACAGTCACAAATACATACAAAAAAGGTCATGCACGTCATGAAATTGGTCATGCGTAAGTTGGTTGCATGAATTTAAAAAATGCAAATTTTTAATTAACTACTAAAATAATAATAAATTGACAAATATAAATAACAGAATTAGTCAAGAGTCTAAGAAATTTTAAAAGGTTATATTTTAAAAATATTATCTGTGGAACGTCAGCTAATAACAAAAAAAGCAACAACTAACTTAAAATAAAAAATTATTTCCACATGAGCTGCAACGGTGTTTAACAAATTCTGTAATGAACTAAATATATTAAAATATTTCAATCTTCTTTTTTTTATAATGCATACTCATTTTTCTTGCAGCCTATGAATTTCGTATAAATCTCAAAATAAAAAACAACTAAAAAAAAATAAAATAAAAAATTAAGAGATTATAATAAATAATTTAAAGATATTTTAAAATAAACGAAGGGCATTTATTAGCCCAAGTCAATATTTTCTCATAAGAAACAAAATTAAATAATATTGCTATCATAAGATAAAGTTTGAAATTATTTGCTGAATTAGCCAGCTAAATAGGTTCGATTCGCAAATTGTGACAATTAGATTCAATGTGTAGGCAAGTCTAATTGTCATGGTGCACATTTGATTTGAATAGACATTAAAATTGAATGCGACCGCAAGTGGATTCGGGACGAGCCCAAGCACATAAAATCCAAAGATATACAAGGAGTTAAATAAAATATAATTTTAAATGATTTTATTTTAAAATTGGTTGAAAAGACTGTTGTTTGCCAAGAAATTTTGAAACCGATAACATATTTTTATGACACGAGGGGCTAACACAAAGGCAGATTGGAGAGCGGTTGAGACGCTCACAGTGTGTCATCAAAAATTTCATAAGGCACTGTCTTTAAAAATTATTTCTGTGCTTAAATTACACAGGACTCAGAGAACTATAGGATACAGAAGAGATCGGGAAGAAGACAAGACTGAGTGAATTTTCGACTAAATCAAGTCATAACTTTTCTCAGACTCAACCAAATTAATCAATCTTGCTATCATACAATACCCCTTATATTGCTTTATCAGCTTGCAAAATTTCAAAAAATTTCATTAAGCTTTTCTAGCTATGGCAATTTTTTCCACCTTTTTAGCTCCAAATTTTTAAAGGTTGATGAAATTTTTTGAAATTTATCGAACTTATAGAGCAATTCAAGAGCTATCTTAGTATGCCAAGATTATTTTATTTGGTTGCTTCTGAGAAAAGTTATGACTTGATTTAGTCGAAAATTCTGTAAAAATGGCGGATTTAAGAAACGCCCATGGTGGCGGAATTTAACGACCTAGCACCAATGTGAGCCATGCTACGGTCTGTAAAGCACTCAAGAAAACCAAAACATCGCCCGACAGAAACTTCGGACGCGCCCCACTTAACCCGGCACTTATGGAAGTGCGCGTTGCTTTTGCTCAGCAGAGAGTGTGGTAAGGACCCATAAGTGCAAAATGTGTATTTCCTTCATCTTCCAACGGTGCTGATGCCGGTCCAAACCATCACTGATCCTCCACCAATTTAAATCAACAATAAAGGTGCCTCACTTAAACTACAAGAATAACACAAGGGCAAAATATTTTTATCAAAAAACTACGTTTTTTTTCAACTTACGCGCAATAAATTTGCTTAAACTATTAACTAAATATGAGGAAACTTTAATGAAATAATTAAAAGGGTATCGTAAATTACTGTAAATATAATAAATAAACCATATTATATCTTTATTTGAATAATAAAAAAATTTTGAATTTAAAAGAAGGTTCTTCAATGAAATGATACTTTCTTGCTGATAAGGTTTTCAAATAAAAAAATATTAAATACTCAATTTGGCAAGTAATAATAGGTACACCTTTTTTGATTAAAAACTTAAAAAGTGCCAAAAAAATTAAGGAACAAATATATCAAATTGGTCATAAAATTGAATTATTGGTCAATTTTAGAAAATATATGAAATAAATATAAAAGAATTAAATTAAAAAAAGAATATTCTTCTATTTATTCGCTTTCTCAGTCATATATAGTTAAAATCAATAATACAAACAAAATGGAAAATAATGTTTAAAAAAAAGAAGAAATAATGAAAAAATAATTTAAACCCCAGTTTGCTCAAAAGCAAAAAAAACAAAATAAGAACTTAAGACCAATCGAACAAATGAAATACACGGTGTAACAGTAGTCAGAATTAAAAGCCCTAAATTCATTAATAATAAACACAATAAAAATTAGTATTGAGGACAATGTAAATTGGTTCGCCAACTACTAAAAGTAACAATACAGTAGTAACGGAAAAGAAAAAAGTCTTCAACACTCACAAAAAAACCTATTAAAGAAACTTATTTAATAAAAAAAATATTAAATACTCAATTTGGCAAGTAATAATAGGTACACCTTTTTTGATTAAAAACTTAAAAAGTGCCAAAAAAATTAAGGAACAAATATATCAAATTGGTCATAAAATTGAATTATTGGTCAATTTTAGAAAATAATATGAAATAAATAATAAAAGAAATTAAATTAAAAAAAGAATATTCTTCTATTTATTCGCTTTCTTCAGTCAATATATAGTTAAAAATCAATAATACAAACAAAATGGAAAATAATGTTAAAAAAAGAAGAAATTAATGAAAAATAATTTAAACCCCAGTTTGCTCAAAAGCAAAAAAAAAAAATAAGACTTAAGAACAATCGAACAAATGAAATAAACGGTGTAAAAGTAGTCCAGAATTAAAAGCCCTAAATTCATTAATAATAAACACAATAAAAAGTTTCTAGTATTACGAAGACGACTTTTATGGTACATCGTGGAATTTGAAGATGATGGAAGTTCCGGTCGTAACCTCATGGGGACAAAACCGATACCTGGTAGATGAAGGGTGTCTGGACAATGTAAATTGGTTCGCCAACTACTAAAAGTAACAATACAGTAGTAACGGAAAAGAAAAAAGTCTTCAACACTCACAAAAAAACCTATTAAAGAAACTTATTTAATAAAAAAAATATTACAATAAAAATGACTTATAATGTCGCTTACCTGTTATAAAATAAAATAGAAAACCAATTTATTCAATCACACAAGACCAAACAAATGAAACGGACGGCGAAATAACTTTAAAATAAAATCCAGCAGACGATATAAAACATCAACAAAAATATCTGAATAATCTTAAGTGCGGGGTCAATGACAATAATTCTAAACAAAAAATAAAGAGAACAAAACGCCAAAAAATTTAAAAATAAAGGAATGCCAATTAAAACGCTTTAATATCACATCCCCGCTCACAAAGATAAGACGGCCCCTTGGCTTAACAACTTATTTAGGCTGATTTCAAAAAAGGTAGGGTTCGAAGGGGCGAACAGAGGCTCAACGACGATTGGGATGGGCGGAAAACGGTCTCGCTCGTGGCTGCTATAATGACCCTCAGAAAAATGAGAATTCCCACGAAAATTGCGATTATGAGACCGGAAAATCGAAAATCTTAGTAAATATCCAAGCCCTCAAGCATTTCAACCCTTCCGTCAAAGTTCGGCCAACCGCACACTCTTGACATGTCGTATGAGTCTCCAAATCTCTAAGTTTCAATCAGACTGCGTCCACTTGAGGTAAAGGCTTTGAATCATTCTCCAGCGGCGTCCTGACATTTGCGGACGGACATTTGCGGACGGACAATTGCGGACGGACATTTGCGGACGGACATTTGCGGACGGACATTTGCGGACGGACATTTGCGGACGAAATCTAAAAAAAAAAAATTTTATTTGCTAAAAGGAGGAAGAGTGGGCCATCGTCAGTACGGTCTCTTCTGAATCACTATTAATGCAAGCAAGAAACAAAAACAAAATTAATTAATGATTTAATTATTTAATTCCATTTTTTATATTTAATGGCTTTCCAAAGGCCCAACTGGATACAATTATAATCAGAGTTCGCAAATGAAAACTGTCAAAAGCCACCTTTTTTCTAATGGGGACAGATTCAAATTTCGGAACTCTGAATATAATTATTTAGAGACATTCGATCAAATCTGATTTTTTGTTTTCTTTCTGGATGGTTTAAAGAAAAATTGTCGTCATTCCATGTTTATCTGCTCTCGCTTTTTTGATGCGCTCATCAGTGCCTAAACGAACTATCCTACATAATTTATTTAAAATATTTTAATCTATACCAAAAAAAGAAATTTCCTCTATTGACTCACGGTCCATGTAACGTGAAATTTTTTGGAAAAAATTCTCCACTTTAAACTCTTCTTGGTTCACAAAGAATTCAGTATCCAAAACCGAAAAATGAAGGGGGAAAAAATGGTCAGCTATTGACGTTTCTGTAAAACATTAATGTATTGATCATTAAAAGAAATTAAACCTTTATTTAAAAAATCAATAATTTCGTCTGCTACTATTCCAACTAAAGCACCAAAGCCACCCACAACCAAATCAGATTTTTTTAATTGCTGAGATTCGCGTAATATTCTGTCAAGGTTTAAATCGAATTTTTGGTAAGTGTGTCCGTGTAGTCGTTATTTTTAATATAGATAAAAAAAATAATATAACTATCACCGGGAACCAAATAACATTACCATACTGGTATAAATTATTTTTTCACTTTAGAAATTAAATCAAACAAAATGATGAATGATTTATAAGAAAAGTTATCTCTTTTTTATTGCAACAGTTTCTTAACTCCTTTTTCAGTTCATACTAGGACAATATTTTGGGGATTTATTTTCGAGATACTATTTTTCGGGTTTACTTTTAGATCCAAAGCCAAAATAACTCCTATTTTGCCACTTTTGCATTTTGCGAAAACAGCAAACCCCAGAAGGCTTTGCTGATTGAATTTCCATACAATTAAATGGTGCACCATATAAAAGGACCTCAAATTTATTTAAATAATCTTTTTATAATAAAAAACGGAAGTCATTCATAGATAATGCAAAAGAAAATGTTAATTAGTATATTGTTTTGTAAATAAATTATTATGCTTCTTCAGTTGACATTAATATTTCTTCAGTTTAAAATTAGGCTTTTTCCATGGATTTACGGAAATGATTTATCAGTCTTTTATTTGGGTAAAATTAGGTTATTAGATCCTCATTTGCAATATTAATTTTATTAATTTTTCATATACTAGCCGATGTATTTAAATTTTCTTTGATTTTATTTTAACTTTCAAATACGGTCATACTTGTAAATCATCGGCAATTCTTCATAATTTCTTGCAGCTCTTCTTTTGGTTTATAATTTCATTTCATCTTATCATTTACTGAATAACGAATGTTGTGACATTAAACCAATAAATTTATTCAGATTAATGTGATTTATTTTTCAAAATTAAATATTATTATTTTTGTTTGTTTAAATCTTCCAATTCTTTAGGTCATATAAAGATAAATTAATTTGGATTTTTTTTTTCTTCACATTGAATTTATGATTAATATACAGATTTTTCTGCGTGATATTATGCTTTAAAATTCCCAACACGAACTTAAAATTATAATTTATTAATATTTCTTTTTCACAGTTAGCATTACAGAATATCAATATTTCTTTATTTTTATGTTTTATTGTGCGTCAGTCAATTGTTTTGACAGCAAATTTGCCAAAAACCTATAATTTAATATCATTTTACAATATTTTATTAAATAAATTAAAATAAAGCAAATTGTTAGCTGGAGTTCTCATCCAGAATCTCCAAGACTGCCATAGCGTATCAAACGTGCAAGCATCGATATCAACCACAGAAAACTCGAGTGCTATAACAAATGAAATAATCAATTTACGCCTATAAAACTTTCTACGCCAAGTCTAATAATATAAAATTTATATAAAATAAAAAAAATCACATTGAAATTTAAAAAATCAAAATTTACTTGAAAAAGAAAAATTCATTTGGAAAAGAAAATAGAATAGAAAAAAAAACTTAAAGTTGAAAACTCTATAACGAATTATTAACTAACAAATAAACATAATAAACAATAATTAATTTTCAAATAAGAAAACAAATTCTGATGATATTAAAATAGACTTATTGTTTATATAATACTTTTAAATTAAAACCCATATTAAAATAAAACTTTTTGCTAACATTCAAAATAAATAAAAGAAACTAAAAATCGTATCAAAGGGACCTAACCAAAGACTCTGAAATTTATATTTAAACTAGAGTAGGGCGATACCGGCACTGATACTCGTACCGTTACCGGTACCGGCGGTACTTCTGGTTTTTTAGGTACCGGTACCGTTTTGAAGAAACCACGACCTCTCGTGTTTTTATTTTTATATATTACATTTGGACAATAAACGCCTTAATTCATTAGATTAATTAATGATCCGAAACTTTTTTTTTTAATTTGTGCGCTTATTTTTTATTAATATTTTAATTTTTAAGCCTTTGTTAAATTTTTTCATTCTTTAATTTTGAATGGGTGAAATGGATCTTTTCAAATGTCTTAAAAGAGCTTAGCACTTCGTTGGCTTTTCAAAAATTGTGATTTTTCTGCTTATTTATCAAAATTGGTTTTTGATTTTTATTTTTTTATAAATTTTAAACGTTACATTTTTGAAAATAGGAATTATTTTATTTGCTTTATATTGTAAGGAAGAAGCTGGCCGGGCGGTTAAAACGCCGAGAGCGGGGGTTGATAAGATCCATAAAAGAAAGGGCGAATGTGCCTCGGTAGCTCAATGGTAGAGCTGCCCACGGATTGGGTGGAGGCGTGGGTTCGATTCCCACCCGAGGCCTAACATTTTGCCCATTTCTTATTATATTATAACTTGATAAATTAAATTTTTACTGTATTTTTAACGTATGCAACCTTATGCCTACACTCATCTTTAAGAAACTATATTATTAAAATTACTAATAAATAAAAAGCATCAAAATTGCATGAAAAGCTTAAAGTCAAAGCAATTATCATGGATAAAATTCCAACACATATTATGTTATTATACCAACTGTTTTGGATAACTTGTTTATTTTAAAAATTATATGTGAATGTGAAATTTTAATTTAACTTTTTTTGATTGTAATGATATTTTTGCTTTTTAAGTTCATAAATTCTTTAAATTTATATTTTATCTTCTTTACTAATTTTTAATCAAATTTTCCAACAGATTTTTGTTTTAAGGATCTATAATGAAAACAAATTTTCTGTCCTCAATTCCAATTAATCAAATAAAATTTCTCTCTTTAAGGTCAATTTAAAGTTATTTGAGAGCCATGTCGATGTCATAGAATTAACTTATTGTTAAAAAATAACTATGCAAAATTTTATTTTTTTTAAAAAAGCTAGTTCCACAAATCTAATATTATTCAATTTATGCGGCGTAGTAAAAAATTATGCAAACAATAAAAAAAGTTTAACAAATATTTCGACAATTACTTTTGAGATCATTCAAAGCGCGGGCTCGAACCTTGCCAAACCTATCACAATCATGTGGACACCACCAAGCCTTCACATTACCAATTATTTGTCGCGCTATAAGCAAATTCGATATAACGTGCTTCCCCTTCAGTCTCTTAATTCAACGGCGTGTGGTCGACACGTCATTTTCTTTTTGTACAGTCGATGCTTAGGAGTGACTTATGAAAAAATTGTCAACTTTTTGCACTTTGGAAAGGCCCGACCTGACGCGGTGGTAAACACTTTTGTAATAAGTATAATTTTCGAAGAATATAAATAAACAACAAGTGTCGAAACTATTTTAAAAAAATGCATGTTGATTTTGATAACAATTGTTACATTGATCAATTTTACTGTTTTTTTTGTATTTGAAAAAGTTTCTCAAATTAAGTTTTTTGGTCCGAATGAGGCTTTTGAATTTTTTTATCCGAATTGTTGCCAAACACGTATGCTGTTGCTTTGATTGGAATGTTTTCATTTGCTTGGATTTATCATTTGTGTGAGAATTATAGCAAAGTGGGAGGCCGGGTATGCCATCACTTATGCGTTTATTTATGGGAGTGGAAGGCCGGGTGTGCGACAATTTATGCGTTTGATTAGGGCAAAGTGGGAGGCCGGGTGTGCCACCACTTATTTCGAATTTCAAATTTATCCAATAAAGAAAGCATCCAAAAGAAGGGAAAAAAGCCGTTTACACTTTAGGATATTATGAAAGTGGGAGGCCGGGTGTGTGCTTGGTGAATTTGGTGCCAAATAAGGGGAAAGTAATGAAAAAAAAAAGAAAAAATATGAAATGAATACCAAAAAATAATATATTATTTACAAAAATTAATTCTGTCGAAGACCTGCTGACATCTCATAACTAAAAAATAACATTTAACTGAAACATGAAAAGTACAACCAAAATTTCCATCAAAAAACCATTTTATTACATGAAAAAGTGGAGTGTCCTCACAATGGCAACCGAAATTGGTCATCATAAATGACCGCTTCTCGCGCAGGCATCATTTCAGCTTGTGAAAAAATCTGAAAATAAACGAAAAGTGAAAAAATAAGTGCTTGTTTAATGAAAATTTTAAATGATAAAACGGAAATTAAAAAATGGAAAACAATCTTAACGGGTGAAAAGAATTATACATGGAAAAGTATGAGAAAGATTGGAATTAAAAATGTATTAAAAAAGGGTGTAAATAGAAAACAAAAATAGAAGCGGAATTCGATTTTTGATGCATAATTTGTATATATGCATGTTAACTATTTAAAAAGATCATTTATCAAATTTTTTAAACGATTTGAATGATCTCAAAAGTAATTGTCGAAATATTTGTTAAACTTTTTTTATTGTTTGCATAATTTTTTACTACGCCGCATAAATTGAATAATATTAGATTTGTGGAACTAGCTTTTTTAAAAAAAATAAAATTTTGCATAGTTATTTTTTAACAATAAGTTAATTCTATGACATCGACATGGCTCTCAAATAACTTTAAATTGACCTTAAAGAGAGAAATTTTATTTGATTAATTGGAATTGAGGACAGAAAATTTGTTTTCATTATAGATCCTTAAAACAAAAATCTGTTGGAAAATTTGATTAAAAATTAGTAAAGAAGATAAAATATAAATTTAAAGAATTTATGAACTTAAAAAGCAAAAATATCATTACAATCAAAAAAAGTTAAATTAAAATTTCACATTCACATATAATTTTTAAAATAAACAAGTTATCCAAAACAGTTGGTATAATAACATAATATGTGTTGGAATTTTATCCATGATAATTGCTTTGACTTTAAGCTTTTCATGCAATTTTGATGCTTTTTATTTATTAGTAATTTTAATAATATAGTTTCTTAAAGATGAGTGTAGGCATAAGGTTGCATACGTTAAAAATACAGTAAAAATTTAATTTATCAAGTTCTAATATAAAGCAAATAAAATAATTCCGGGTAAGTGTCTGAGTTGGTTATGTTCTTGTTTTTGATGGTTAGGTTTCGAAAATTTACGCCCTTTATCTAATAGAATACCAATCAAAGGTTCAAAATTTTTACTTGACAGCGCTTATCAGCACCTTCTAGACAATGAATTCAACCCTCATAAAAAATTTCAAAAATGATTCAAAAATTAATTATTTTTAGGCCAAAGTTTGAACCAAAAAGCCAGAGATTTTCAAAAATCTCCACCGCGGCGCCTATCGGCATCATTCGGGCCCCTGCCCTGCCTGTTTGAAATATTAAAAATAAAATAAAAACAAGCAACATATAAATAAAACTCTTAATTTGTCCGCGGTTTTTTTACAAAAAAGCATTCCCATTCAATTTGAAAGAATCTAAATTTAAATATTTGTGAATAAAAAAACCTAATTTTCCAAATTTTTCTTAGCGGCGCCTATCGGCATCGCCGAATTTTTAAAATTAAAAATATGATGTCTCTTTTCAAAGCCAACAGCTTAAAAAAACTTCCCCGAAATGTAGATTTTCTTTTTTCAAGTTCGGCGTTTTTGACTTTTAATTGAAACTGAACGAACGAACGAAATTTGGGGTCCTTCGACTTTTTTCGACTTCGGCGTTTTTTGACTTTTTAACCGAAACCGATCGACCGAACCTTTTGTCCGATCTATACCTGAGGCTATTCACAAAGCAGGCCGTCCTTATTGCGTACATTTATAAAATAAAATGAAAGCAATTAAAAGCGGATAAAATAATAAAATTTGGTATAAAAGCAAAAAAAATTTCACAGTGAAAAAAATAATTGAATATGTGCAATTTTTTCAAGTGAATAAAATTCATATAAACGATCTTATGAAAACGTGAGCACCACAGGGTATCGTCTCATCAAATTTTATAAAAAAAAGTGAGGCGCACCGACGAAATGTCGACTCAGATAAAAATCCAAAAACTGTCGGCTCCACGAAATATTCATTTCTAACCTTTTAATTATTGAATAATTTTTAATCTTTTTTGGCATGTCTGAACTACTTCGATTAACCCGCTATTTCTTGACATCATTCTTGTCATTTTATTGAGAGGTACGGGTTCGGCCGCTTCAAGGCCTCGCACCAAATCTTTTTGGCGTTTTCTTAAGCTTTTTCGCTATTGGCACGTCTAATCTATTTCTTTCCTTTGGCAAAGCATAATCCATTCTTTTTCTTATTTATTTTTTTATAGAAATATTGGTCACATTAGTGTGGCTTTAGGGTACTTAGACACATTAACTTGGATTCATAACATCACAGTAAAGAATTCTTATGCTTTATTCTTTTCTTCTTTATTCACTTTTCTTTGTATTTTTTTCTTGGTTGATTTGTTAAAATATTTTAAGCACGCCGAGACCTACCCTAGTTTTTAGCAAGAAATTGTTTTTGGAGTTTAATTTTTTTTTTCTAAAATAAATCTTTTATTTCAAACTTAAAGGTTATCTTAGGCTTTGCGCTGAATTTCTTTTATTTGTTGTATTTTCATTACTGCTTTTTGAATTATATATTTATTAGGCCTTCCATGTTCATAAAGATTATTGAAATTTAATTTATTTTAATTCGATACTATTTTTAGCAAAAGCTTATAAAAATAAACTATTTCAAATACTGATTTCTCCTGACTCTCGTTCAAAATTTAATTTGTTAAATGAAATATTTTATTTCCACATTCAAGCAAATAAGCATTTTTTTTTTACCTTTTTTTCTATGTTTAATTATAAGAAGAAAAAATTTCTGTGAATTTTTTTCAACCTTGAAAAATAAAGAATTGTGAAAAACCCATTTCAATAGGTAACCCAAAAGATAAAACAATTGCGAAGTCAAATATTGATAATTACACAAAAGCGAACATTGATAAAGCAATGAAAAAAATAGTACTTATTTCAAAAACATTTTATAAAAAAATCAATTTTTTAGAAAAAGTAATTTTCAAACGAAAAAACGCATATTTAGCTGGCTTAAGTTGTATGAATAAAAAAGCAAAACATTGGCAAAATTAAAAGAACTTTGCCGAGTTTTTTTATGGAAGAAAAACTAATAGATGGTTGAATTTATATATTATTCTTTGCCGATAAAGTTTGATTCAAAAATGCTGAAGCATCTGCCTATATATAGAAATATTAAATTAAAAAAGTACAATAACCGTTCAAAATTTTGTTGAAATAGAGCAATTGATAATTTCGGAAATTATTAATTGGCATTATATTTAAAATTAAATAAGAATATCCAAAAAATTAGGAAAGAAAGGTAAGATAAAAATATTATTTGATATATAACTAGTACTTTATAAATTTATTCATGTTTATATCTTATTGATCTTTACAACTCGATATCTGATATTTTTTAAATTATGCCTTTATCTGTCTTTCATAAATCGAACGCAAATAAATTTGCATTTAATAAACCACCAAATTTTATTTTAATATCATAAAAAATAATTTTTCCTATTAAATAAAAAACTTTTTAGATATGGAAGGATTTAAGGTAGGAGCAGTCTTTACATTCCCTGCAGTGTCAATGCTCGGTGCTGGAACAAAAATTGATGTAAACACAGGGCCAGTGTTTTTATGTTAAAATTGCAAAAAGTCTATAGACCATGACATGTTTTTTGTTGAATAAATTTAATTTTTGTTGAATAAAATTTACAATCATTTATGTTAGTTGGGTTTGAACGTAATTATTGCATAATTATGTTGTCGCTAGATATTTTAAAAAATAGAATATTTCTTTCTATTCGGTCATTAAAACGCGCAAAAAAGTTATTTTATTTAATCTAAGCGATTGAACATTTTTCTAATTCATAAACTGGAGAACACCAATACAAGAATTTTTAAATATTTATTTCTATTTTTTTCTATGGAAGGTTCAATATTTTGGGAGTGTTCGAATATCTTGTTAATGGTTATCATAGAAAAATTGTGTCACCCTCATTGACGCCAAAATTGGCTCTCAAAAAAATCCATTATAGTTTGCTGTAAACATTATTGGATAAATTTTTTGTTAAACTTTAATTTATTATGGATTTTTTATTTTTTTTGTTAAACATAAATTATTAGGGATCTTATATTTTTTATAATAAAATAAGATTTATGTCAATATATTTTAATGTTAAAAGATTAATTACGAATAGAATTCTAAACCTCGTAAACATTTGGTTCATAATTATCCATTAATTTACGTTTGTTTTAAATTAGGTCTATTCACAATAGCGCCAGCGCCGGTAAAAGGCGCCATAGTTCTAACGTACGCCGGTGGAGGCTCACAGAATTATTTACACCACTTCGTGAATAGACCTAATTTATAATAAACGTAAACCAATGTTTAATTATGAACCAAATGGTATACGGGTTTAGAAATTCTTTTAAAAACCAAACAAATATTTTTTCGCCCGTTTTGGAAAATTATAAAAATTTTGTTTTTTGACAAAAATAAATTAATTTTTTTCTTAACATTTATTGATAAAAAATACCGGAACCAATTAAAGCTCAGGTTCGTCGTCATCGTCATTGATCACTGTTGTTTTTTGTGTTCGTTTTCTTTTTTTTTCCTTTCTTTCATCTTCGTTATTTGTTCATGGTACCATTCCGTTCTTTTCTTAAATATAGATGTGGTGATTGATGTTTGATTTTCTTGTTGTTCTTCTCGTTCTTTGGCTCTTTGGCATCTTTCTCTCACTTATAAATTTTACCTATGCTATTGAAACCCAATTTTGGAGACGTAAGGTAATCCGGTGTCAACGGACACCGTCATGGAAAGTTTTTTTTATAAATTATTAATAGATTTTTATAAACAATCAATTGACCGGTTAGAAGAAATTTACGAGATTATATAACAATACAACAAATACAACCATAGAATAAAGTCCGTACAAACCCTATTTTTGTGTACCTTCAATTATTTTTTCAGTTGTTCCAACTTCGTTGTCATTGTAAAAAAGGTTGTGTAATGCTGGATTATTTTTTTTAAGGTCATTTATCCATTCAATTAATGGTTGCTTTTGTAATTGGCTGTTTTTTTTTGTTTTGCTCGTGTATTTCTTTTGAACTATTTGGTTTCCGGCCTTTTGTTGTTGTAGGCTCTTTATGTGGGCAATTAGTGGTTTTTTGGCATTTTTTACTTCTAAATATAATGGGGGTGAAAAGGGCATAGAGACGGATGTTTGAAAAAAAACACAAAAAAATAAGTTTTTTGGGAATTACACGAAATAAGGTATATCCTGTTATGAACGTTTTTGAAACAAAAAAGCATGGAATTGACTAATGTGGAATTAGGGCGGACATAACTTAACGAAAGACCCGGGACGATGTTCGAAACTAAATTAAGCTTTTTAAAAACCGAAAACCTAAACCCAAAACAAACCCAATCGAAAGTTGAAACCTAAACTCGCCTGCCCCTGATTCCTGCTGTCAAAAATTTTCAGACAATTCGCTTTCTTGGTGCGAAAACATTCTCGGCTAAATTTCATTGTTTATCTATAGTTGCGAATAGGTTTTCAACAAAGCAATACTTTTTTAATTGGATTTTAGGCCAAGGGATCAGGTCTCATAATTTTCCAAATCATTACATCCAGCCCAAAAAATCAGATTTTGAGGTCTGAAACCAAAACATTATCGTAAATTGTTGCAAACAAGTGAACATCAATTTATTCATTCAATGGTATCAATTTTTCATTTTGTAATTGTTTTGACCAATTAGAAATTTTTTTAGCTATTAGGCCTTGAAATGAAGCATAAAAATAATTTTAAAAAAGCTCAGCGGTGCCGACAGGTTACCGGGAAAATCTTGAGAATTTATGGCCGAACAGTAAATAGAGTTTGCCCAAAAATGAATATTTTGGGTTTTATTTTGATAAATCCTCATAAGGATTAATTGCCCGGCGGTATCGACAGACGCCACGGGAAAATTTTCAAAATATTAAAGAAACACTTCATAAATTCAGATTTTTCTTTTTTTACCCCCAAGTACGAAATCAGTACAAGAGCAATGGGTTGGAACCAGAACATTTCTTAAAAATCGGAACTTTTTATTTTGGACCCTCCAAATCAGTATAAATCTGATAAACCAGAACATATTTGGTCCCTGTTTTAGACCCAAATCGTTTTTATACAAATAATATATTTAACAAATAATCTTTTTTTTTTATAGATAATATATATAACAAATTGTAGATTTGTTAGATATGTAAAAGAGGGAAAAATAGAGACAGGAAATTTCAAATTTGCAGACCCCGATGCGGGATTTAAATTCAAAAATGGGAAAATTCAAAATATATGCTCGTAGTTGTGTTGTGTTTAAAAAAGAGCGAATTGTCGGTGTGCGCAGCCGATTGATTTGAGGAAGTAAAAAGAGGGCTGGTTGAATAAATTGCATTTAGAGAATTATAATCATCGTATTATTAAACAATTAGTTCAAAACATTTACTTGATAATTTGATAGTAGGATTAGTCACAAAAAGACTCTCCTAAGGGCCCTGTTGGACATTGCTCGCGTAAGTAGCGGAAAAGAAATTGGATGAATTTTACAATTACCACTTCTTTCGCATGATTTTTTATAATAAATATTAGATCCTTTTCATTTTGCAATTCCTGGTTTCATAGTAAGAGCAAAGATTGAAAAGGGGATGGTGCAGAGTATAGAGTAAGGAGAATTTCTATTTGCCCAAATTTCTTTTTAAGGCCTGTGCGCATGTCGAAAGGGGAAATGTCATGTGGAGTGGAAAGAAACCGTCTAGTTATTTAAAACTGACGATTTCAGATCATCCGCTGTTGGAGGGGGTGGCATTCTTTGGAATGCGGAGAAAAATGCTGGAATGGTAGTTTTTGGAAAAAAAGACAATTTTAATTTTTATTTAGGAGGAAGTCAAGGATTAGTGGGGGCGGTATGTACGCTGAAAATTGGGCTCGAGTGAAAGAATATAGCGAAAGAAGGGGTCTACTACTCGTTGATAGTATTATTTCATTTTAAACTATAATACGAGTTGTTGTTTTTATAAGATAAAAATGTATTTTAACTGTGTTCTTATTTTGGTTTTGTCTCTGAGGGTCAAAGCTGTTGTTGTCTTTCAACAGAGAAAAACGGCAGTTAGTCTTACTAAAGATCGGTGTGAAGAGGTCATTATGGAAATATTAGGATATCTAATGAAGCCAGAGATTTTTCTTTTTCAGCCCATAAAACAATGGTCGAACACAAAATATTAAAGATAGAAATCCCGAGAACTCTGGCTTAAATTTTGGCATAATAAACTATTAAATGGTGTGGAAAAATTCACTCTCTATTTGAAAAAAAAAAAATGAAGAAATAATTTAAAAATAAAAAAAGGCATGGATAAATGCCTTGACAGAAAAGATCCAATAATGTGTCAGGAATTAGCTGACGACGCCAAAAAAATATTGAATAGCCAAAAATTATAGGCAGGAATAGGACAAATTTCCGAAATGCTTATTCCCAACCGGATTTAAGCATTGGGGATTTGGCCGATAAATTAAAAGAGACGATGCGCGGAAACCAAAAAATATTGAAAGGGAAAGACCAAAATGAATTCAGGGATGAATTTATTGCCTATAAAATAAAGAAAAAATAAACATAAAAATTTTAAAAAAGGACTTCTCAAGACTGGAAAAGGCAACAACAATGTTGCTAGACTTCTCAAAGGGAAACTGAACGGATGTGGAAAGAAATTGTTAGCTTAACAGAAGAAGTTGACGATATACAAAGTCGGCGCGCAGTGCCCTAACTCGAGCAATAAAAAACCGAGAAAAATCCCCCTATGCAAACGGTGTACAGAATGGTTTCTTAAAATATCTGACTACCATTTGGCGTCTTTAAAAAATTTTAGACCAAATTAATTTCGAGTCAGAAAGCCGAATCGGTATGGCATGAAAATAAAAGATGCAAAGATTGTGATCAAGCAAAGACCCTTGAGGACAAATGACCAAATCTTTTGAAGAAATAAGAAATTTACATTCCGAATCAAGAAGACTCATTTTAAACCTTAGAATATGAAAGTAAAGTGCAATCAGCAGTTTTAGGGCCCGCGGGTAAGGTATAAATAAAAATGTCATAGCCTTATTAAAAAATGGGGACCGAAATAGTTGAAAAAAGTTGCCATTTAATTCATATTTGGGTATAAAAAACATAAAATACGTTTTTTATTTTAAAAACCTTATGATTATAAATGCTGAAGAACAATTGAAAGAAATTCTTTCAGCAATACTTGAGGAAATATATAAAAGAACAAGAAATTTTAAAAGTATTTTAAAATTTCTTTTGGCTTTGAATCTTTTTACCTTCCCTCAAATTCCCCAGTGAAACACCGCAGAACTCTAGTTCAAAAAGTTTGGCCAAGAAGAATTAAATTCACTATTTTATTCCTTTGGACGATGTCATAACTCTGGAAGTCACAATAATTTCTATTCCAAAATGTCAACAATAAACCAGAAATCAATTTTATAAAAAAGAAGTCGAATAACATGGAAAAATGTAAGAAAGATTCTTAACGTTCAGAATTTTAGTAATTTTTTCAAATAGCCTTTTAAAACTGGTAAAAAGATACTATTTTGTACATTTAGCGCCCCAAACTTGGAAATTTATATTTCTTTTTTAGAATTGGTTGTAAAAATACAAAAATGCCATATAAATTAGGACAGTTTACAAAAACATGGCTATAGCTATGCAAAAACTAGAAAGATGCCTTTTAAAACGCATCTTGACAGGTGTCAAGATGCTGAGAAAATAACGCGAGCAAGTGCATACGAATTACCGGATACCATAACCAAATTCAAAACTACCGTTTCGATGTAAAGATGCTATACAACAAAATTAGATTTACGCTATTAAACATTTGCTTCAAGTGGAAAAGGATCTTTTTATACCCTTTCAGAATAAATCCCCCTAAAAGTAAGATGGTACGAGAAAAAATTGAGACCCACTTCAGGCGGTTTTACATAAAAATAAATCTTTAATTTATTTAAAATTATTTTTCACTTTTTTATAGTTCGATGGTCCCATTTATTACGCAAAACAATTTGGAGGACATTTTTGTCATTCGCGCAAAAAAATCGCTAATTGCAATTCGATGGTTCAACCTTTTACATTTCTTATTATTGGCTGTTTTTTAGTTGCGCAAAATGTAAAAAAAAATATTCTTGTCCCCCTTATTTCGCGCAAAATAAAAAGTTATTGCGCAAAATAAAAATTGAAGGCCAAATATCTTAAGGCGCTATATTAAACATGATTTTTCGCGATTATAGTTGCGTTTTCTCTCTTTTTTTACCCTATCGATAGGAGTAGTGTATCACCATAAGGGGTGTAAAATAAAAAATAAATGCTATAAATACGAAAGATACTAACCAATTATTGCGGCTACTATGGGTTCATTCATCATTCTGGCATCCTAACGGTTTGTTTTTTATGTTATATGTATAAATGAAATATTATTTATATAGACGTTGTTCGTTTACCCTGGCGCGCTGGTTTATAATGCCCGATTTCCCACAATCCGGTATTTTAGTCTTCCGTGTTTGGCGAAGGGTAAATTATATTTGACTAATTAAAGACAAAAAAATAATTTATTTATAAAGCACTTTGGAATTGGATTTTCCGGGAAAACGCTGGAGAGAGACGAATTTGTTGGTGTGGCTCCTCCCAGCATTGGTATGACTCATGGGGAAATCATTGGTATGCTTTTAATGGTTTCAATGTAAAACGGAACCAATCAAAAGGAATGGAGGAATTTGGTGCCGAGCCAGTGATTAAAACTCTGGAATATTTCTGGGATGTGGTTTGAGCCGGCGTGGTGGACTTTTGTCCATTTTTTACGTTGAATGGCGAAATAATTTGTAAATTTAATTTTGTTTCAAATAAAAATAAAACTTTTTAGATATGAAGGATGAAGAATGCACTTCCTTTACCTTCCCTGCCGTTTCAATGCTCGGTACTAGAACAAAAATTGGCGTAAACACAGGGCCGGTGTTTATGTTAGAAATGCAAAAAATTTTTAAACCATGACATTTTTTGTTGAATAAAATTTGTTGATTAAAAAGCCTATAGAATATTTTTTCTAATATATCGGAATTGAGTTTTTAAAACGAATGAAATAGTTGCTTTATCTTCATATTTGAATAAATGTTCTGCATATACAAAAAAATAATTTAAATAACTGAATATTTTAAAATGACATACACTAAACAGCTCAAATAGTTAGAGAAGTCAAACAAATATTTTTGCTTATCTATATTTATTTAAAAACCAGAAATATTGAAATTAATAATTATAAAATGCTAAACATATTTATTCTTTATGTTTATTTTAAAAAAAACTATTTGAACGTTCGGATTTTATGAACCTTTAAAGATACCGAATAAAATATTCTTTTAATTAAAGATAATAAATTTTTATATTATTTCAATTTTTTATTTTTTTTTTTTTTGTTTTTGTTTGTTTTTGAATAATTTTGTTAAATCTTAAAAATATAAAAAATGTTTCAAGAAAAATTTCATTATTAATAAAGGTTGAAATAAGTTTGAGACGCAGATTTGTCCACTTAGACTACCAAATCATTGATTATTTAATTTATTAAATGTCAAATATAATCAGACAGTGGACAAAAATATTGTTTTTTATTACAATTAAATTCAAATAAACAACCTTAAAAACAGGGTCGCATTTGTACTTATTTAAACGGAATGCCCTTATTTTAGTCTTATTTTTGGGTCTCAAAGAGCAATTCAATTTTTATTGTACTATTTGAAAGAAATTATTTTAGAAGCGAATTTTGAATAAAATTACAGATTCACTAAGTTATTAAAATTTCGATAATAAAGGCAAAATCAAACTCCAAAACAACCTTTTCAGAAAGGTACTTATTTTGATCCTTAAAACTTATTTTTACTGTCGATGTGTTATTTCGGGAAATTTTTAATGCGACCTCTGTTTTAAAACAAGTTACATCAATAAAATATTTTCAAATTTATAATTATTTAAAATTAGTTCACAAAGTTCACTGCCACTGAACATTTAAATTTAAGATGTTGTATTATTATTTTTTTCGTATTATCTCGGTCTGTTGTTAACCCTTTTTCGCGTTTTCCGCTGGAAGACGTTGAGCTTCCTGTGCGCTTGTGTGTCTGCTAACCGCCTTTCTAGCGTTTTCCGTCTCTATTGGTCGTTCTTTGCAAAGCTGCTGTACGTTTGGCGTACATGATTCTTAATATTTTATTTTTCTCGCGTCGATCCGCTTGAACAGGATGATGCTCGAGAAGATGTTGGCACTAACTAAATAAAAAATAGAAAAAGGTTTCGAGATATATTCACCCTTTCTTATGGCCTTATCGTTGCCCGAATTCTGCGGTTTAAACGCACAGACAGTGTTTTAAAAATTTATTAAATAAAAACATACATCCAGAATTGAATGCATCACTTGGGCACTGACTGCCGTCTCATTATGTTGCGGTCCTTCATCAATTGCTAAGCCAAGCGGTGTTTCTGACAAGTCAGAAAAAGCACTGCTGGTACATTGTTGTTGGTCTTTTTGTTGTTGTTGACCGCCACCGCCACCACCACCACAGATTTTCAGCTCAAGTAAGGTCGTTGTTGTTGCTGCTGATCCCCACCACCACCACCACCACCACCACCACCACCACCACAACAGCTGTTCGACCTCAATGCCGATTATTTGTGTTGTTGTTGTTGTTGAGGTACAAAATCATCCTGTATAAAAAATCCCTCATGGCTGTTTTGTAGAACAACTTTTCTAAATAGAATTATTGCAAATCATTAAAACTTAAAACTATCGATCGGCATACATTTTCGAGCGCGGTCGATGTCCAATGTGTTATTCGACCATGCACGAGCATACACGGCATCCATCAGATGCCCAAGTAGAATCCACTCTATATTTAATAGAAATGATAGTGTATTTTTTTAAAATATCACATGTTGCCACACGCTCTCATCGAGGAGAAATGTATCCGGGCCAAGATGTGTCACAACGGAGTTGATATATTTTTTAAACTTTATTAATAACCACTTTCTTTCTTGCCTACATTTGGCACATTCTCTAATATCATACAATGACGCCCAAACAACTTCGTAATCTTTTTAGAAGACCCGAGTGGTCGTCGTTGTTTGGTCGAGATGTTCATGACAGCACTAAAGCATGCATAGTAAAATCTTTAATTACAAAATGCAAATGTTCAATTTTTTAAGGTTATGAGATGATCACGAAAACGAACTCAAAAGGACCGAAAAAAAGAACAAAACGAAGTTTCATGCATCCCTATTTTAATCCATGGTACGAAAAAAGACTGCTTACTCCAATACGGTATAATGAAATAACCGCTTACTCAGCGGTATAAAAAGAACCGATTATTCCGCGTATAATGGAAATAACCGCTTACTCAGCGGTATAATGGAAAGAACCGCTTACTCGCGGTATAATGGAAAGAACCGCTTACTCAGCGGTATAATGAAAGAACCGCTTACCAGCGTAAATGGAAGAACCGCTTACTCGCGGTAAAGGAAGAAACGCTCTTACTCACGGTAAAGGAAAGACCGCTTACTCAGCGGTATAATGGAAGAACCGCTTACTCAGCGTTATATGAAAAGAACCGCTTACTACCAGCGGTATAATGAAAGAACCGCTTACTCAGCGGTATAATGAAAAGAACGCTTACTCAGCGGTATAATGAAAAGAACCGCTTACTCAGCGGTATAATGAAAGAACCGCTTCCTCAGCGGATAATGGAAAGAACCGCTTACTCAGCGGTATAATGAAAGAACCTTATCACGGTATAATAAAGACCGCTTACTCAGCGTATAATGAAAAGAACCGCTTACTCAGCGGTATAATGAAAAGAACCGCTTACTCAGCGGTATAATGAAAAGAACCGCTTACTCAGCGGTATAATGAAAAGAACCGCTTACTCAGCGGTATAATGGAAAGAACCGCTTACTCAGCGGTATAATGAAAAGAACCGCTTACTCAGCGGTATAATGAAGAACCGCTTACTCAGCGGTATATGGAAAGAACCGCTTACTCAGCGGTATAATGAAAAGAACCGCTTCTCAGCGGTATAATGAAAGAACCGCTTACTCAGCGGTATAATGAAAAGAACCGCTTACTCAGCGGTATAATGAAAAGAACCGCTTACTCAGCGGTAATGAAAGACCGCTTACCAGCGATAAAAAGTCAAACCCCTGAAAAACCACACCTTGTCCGCAAATCTGCCGCGGTTTTTCTTGTTCTAGCTCCTCCGATCAATCGAAAGACGAGTGAAGAGTCGACTCTTCTTGGATGTTTTC